>NW_026844366.1:175314249-175554880 GCF_025583915.1 Anolis sagrei ordinatus | reverse complement strand
AAAAGCCTCTTTTGAGTTATTATAATTGGTAGTGCAGAGGTGGGATATTGATTTATCACCCATACCTCTAAGATCTTTATAATTGGTGGCAGCGGTGGGATTTCTTTGATTGTTTCCCCCCTGCTTTGATAATCTTCGAAGGTCTTTATAGCATCCATGACTGCCTTTTCTAACAAGGTAGCAATCTCTCACACCATCTTCTGCTGTAAGTGGGGAGAGAGAGGGAGAAGAGTGTGCTTTTGTATTCCCACTCCAAAACTATTTCCTGTGTGCATATGTGTACTGTATTGAAATCAGAGAAGTTCCTCTCTTGATTTTGAACTCTTTAATTGCTCACCCAGACACAAGAAGGAGGCAGAAACAAGTGAGTATGAGTTAAAGGGCCAGTTCACTCACTATTGAACTGGAATTGGCAGCAGGAGTTCAACCAGTACCTAGTTTGTAAAGAGTAGGATATGTATGTGTGGATTAAAGGCCTAAATAGGCCATCTGCCACTACAGAGGAGGCTAAACAAAATGTATTCCACAATTGTGGCCAAAGCAAAGTAATGTATCAGCCGCACCCAATCTACTCAATGCCTTGGACCTGGCGTAGCATTGACACTGGGGAGAACCCATGTTCTGCAACCTGAAAAGAGTTCTACCTTACACAACTACTGTAACAACACCAATCTGCTTTATCAAGTAGGAACTTCTGTTGTACTGGACTCCAATGTAGCTTAACCCTCTTCTACTTATACCCCTCACTCCACATCAGGAAACCACAGAGCAAGAGGCTCTTAGCTGGTTATCAAACCCTCTGGAGGTGTATCTAAACCATAGAATTAATGCAGTTTTGACACCAGTGGCTCGAACCAATGAACAGACAGCTTGACATCACTTTGATTGCCATAACTCAATGTTATGAAATCATGGGCATGTTTGGTGAATGCAAGATATTCCACTTAGGCAGAAAAAATGAAATGCAAAGATATGGAATGGGTGATGCCTGGCTCCACAGCAGTATGTGTGAAAGAGATCTTGGGGTCGTCATGGACAACAAGTTAAACATGAGCCAACAATGTGATGCAGCGGCTAAAAATGCCAGTGGGATTTTGACCTGCATAAATAGTGTCTAGATTCAGGGAAGTCATGCTAACCTTCTATTCTGCCTTGGTCAGACCACACCTGGAATACTATGCACTGAAATTTAAGGGAGATGTTGATAAACTGGAATGTTTCCAGAGAAGGGCTGCTAAAATGATCATGGCTCAGGAGAATAAGCCCTATGAGAAGTGACTTAAAGAGCTGGGCATGTTTAGTCTGCAAAAGAGAAGGTTGAGAGTAGACATGATGGCCATGTATAAATATGTGAGGGAAAGACACAGGGAGGGGGGAGCAGGCTTGTTTTCTGCTGCCCTGGAGACTACAATGTGAAACAATGGCTTCAAACTACAAGAAAGGAGATTCTATATGAACATGAGGAAGATCTTCCTAACCATAGGAGCTGCTCAGCAGTGGAACTCTCGAGTATGGTGGAGGCTCCTTCTTTGGAGGCTTTTAAACTGAGGTTGGATGGCCATCTGTTGGGGGTGCTTTGAATGAGATTTTCTTGTTTCTTGGCAGGGGGTTGGACTGGATGGCCCACGAGGTCTCTTCCAACTCAATGATTCTATTATTCTATAAATTACTAGCAGTTTGTCAGAGAAGGCTTAAAGGCCTTGTGAAACATGGCTCAGTGCTACGATTTCATAGGATTGAACCATGACAGTTCATGTGGTGGTAAACAGTATTAATTCTACAGTATAGATTTACCCTTAGCTTGTTCTTTCTCTCTGCTATTATTATGCCTAACACTATCACTTATCTTTCTATCTACTCTTTTGTGCCCTAGTAGCATCTCACCTCTGCAGTCACAGCTATTGGAGATGCAGAAGTAAGAACCAAGTCATATATGAAACAATTCTATCCAACTTCTGGCCACTCTCCAGACCTTAGAAGGAACTCTGAAAAAAATACTTGGGATTTACCTTGGCCTTCCTCTGAGGCTAAGAGAGGGAGGAAGGTATCAAAATGTGTGTGCATCAGTGTTATTAATTCGGTAAATGATTGGCCATTACAGTTTTGGTTTAGCATTCATTGAGTCCTTTGCCCAGTTATTCCGAAATTGGAGTGATGGATATCTTTTCTTCACAAAAGCTGCTTTATAATTTCATATTTTAATTTTTTTACTATCTATATGGATTCTGCCATCCCGTGAATAATACTAATACCCTCATGATACATTCATTGAAAATTCTCCATGGGTGTTTATACCAATGCCAACTGCCAGAGCTAATATTAGATAACTTCGAGGGAGCTCATTTTTGTTTTCTTTTAAATCCCCTGAGATTAAGTCGTTATTTCCATCTCTGGACTCATTTGGATATCTTAATTCACCACATACTGTCTATGTTCTGTGGTAGTGTTTGCTGAAGAATTCCAGGTTGTTTTAAAAAACCTATGATATGATTACTCATATATATTCTAACTGGGAGAAAAAAATTAATAAGAAAGTAGTCGTAAAAGATGTGATTTTTCATGTTTATTCAACAGGGGTCTAGAGACACATTTTATCACTACAGTGATTATAGCGATGTTTACTAGCTATCAAAATCAGAGCTATTTCATTTTGGCTCTTCATTCATATTCAGATATGTTGTTTTTTCCCACCACCAGTCTTAATTACCATGTTCAGCAGAGCCATAATTCCTAACTTGAAATGTATAGCAACTTGAGTGTGGCCTATGGCCATAAATGTTTAAGAGCTTATGGGTGATATGGTGTGTTGATCATCAAACTGCTGACTCTTGACAAGGAAAGTACATAGCAACCATGTGAAAACTATATCCATCTCATCACAGGGACTGAATTCCTTTCTACTTCATCCAGCCAGAAACAAAATAACAAATCTGGCTCAGTTAAAATGCTTTGATACCTGATTTCAACAAGAATGTTTTCTCAGTATAATCTGTTGGTATAGTAATTGATCCTAAACTGATATGTGGGCATCTGCACTGTAGAATCAATACAGTTTGATACCATTTTAACTATTATTTCACAATTTTATGGAATCTTTTGATTTGTAGTTTGGTGAGCCACCAGTGCACTTTAGCAAAGAAGATTAAAGACTTTGTAAATCTACAACTCCCAATATTTAATTAATTAATTAATTAATTTGTTATATTTAAATTCCACTCTCTCTCACCCCACAGGGGACTCAGAGTGGCTTACAATGTACCAATTTTCAATGCTGCACATTCAACAAGTAACACAATACAACACACCATATAATAATTCATGGGAGGTTTAACCAAGTTCCATATAATGAATGTTTTATTTTAATCTGTGGAGCATCAGAGGTAGAAGATACCACACATGTACTGTTTAGTTGTAACTTGTGCAAGAAAGAGAGAAACCAATACCTCAGGCCATACATTATACAAAAAAGACACTAAAATTTTATCGGCCAGCCAGAACAGCAAAATGGCATGCAAAATGGCCCCATAGCAACACAGCTGAGAACTGCACATTTGGAATCAATTGGGGTAAACTGTAGAGGTGATGCAGATATTTGATTCTGATCAGGACCTTGTTCACAGCTTGTTTATTTTAACTTTTGTTGTACTGTGGGTTGTATGCTATATGTGTATGTGTTCAATGTGATTATTTATTTACTTCTTTGTTTGTTTATTTGCTACATTTGTATACTGTCCCTCTCAGCCCGCAGGTGACTTGTGGCAGTTCACAAGGCAACAATTCAATGCCATCAACATCATAAAAAGATTAAAAGCATTAACATATCAAGTAGGACAATAACAATAATAAAAAAACAAATCAATTTGTCTCTTAGATAAAACATAACCCAATGTTTGATATGGCAGATGGGCTAACCAATAAAACGTACTACAATAAAACATACTATCATATAATAATACTATCATACTATCATATAATAATAAAAATATATAAATCCCATAAAACTGTTAAAATATGATGCCCAGTCCTAAGTCAACATTATTTCATAGCATTGGGCTGAGGCAGTTATAATTGCATTAATTTTACAGTATAGATGCACCAGTACATATTTAGGGTCAATCTCATTTTGAGAAAACATTTGTCTTGAAATCAGATATCAGAACATTTTAACTGAGCCAGATTTATGATTGGTGAATTTGTTATTTAGTTTTGACTCCATTTGTCTCCCCAGAAGACAAAACCATCTGCAAAAAAGTGAGTATTGTTTGCTTATCCTGATCCTGCCAAACATATTTTTGTTTGTTAAGAGCGGACATGTGTATGAAATTCATTCTTACTGTTTCCACCATTTCTTTGGTGTCTTCCATTTCTTTGGAAGAATGAAATGGGAAGCCCTGTCCCCATATGAAAATCTCCTTGACACGAAAGCCTGCTTTCATATGCATCTGAACTTTCCTTGTTGACTTTGAAATAGAGTGGGTGTGTGCAGGGGTGTGGGGGCATGCAGACAGGCAGGTCTGGACCTTGGCTGCAGGTGTTCTGGCCTGCCTGCACACCCCGTGACACATGCACTTTCAGTGTGGCAGCGGGGCATGTGTGGTGGGGCATGCAGTCAGGCAGGCCCGTAGAGTGCCTGCAGCTGATCACCTCTTATACTAGACTAGAAACATCAGGTATCAGGTAAGAAGAACACAAGAACACGGGTGGTGGACCCCAAAATGAAAGAACTGAAAACAATTCTCCCAATTTTGGGAGGCTTACAAAAAAACAGATCGGGGGCCCAGCAAAAGCTGGGACATGAAACAAGACAAGATGCACATGTCTAGGTAAGAACTTTGGACTTGTAACATTTTTGATGGTAATATATCAGCTAGATTTTAAAAACTGAAAGAGAATCTACTGCTGCTAAACCTGTACTTTGCACCATCACAACATGCTGCATGGAATATGCACCGTTCACTAAAGGAAAGTGACTCAAACTGAAATCTTGCAGAACAATATTTTTAGCTGTGTGCCAATTGAGACTGAAAATACTATTGCATTTAATTTAATGTTTTGACCCTTTGGTGTTTAGAAAAGTGTTTTATCTCTCCCCCTTTTTTTAGTTCTTTCTGTAAAATCAGGTGTTTTATTTGCTTTGTGATTTTTCGTCCTCTGTAAAGGTCTGGGTGACAGCACAGAGTATCTGGGTCCTGTCAACTAGATCTCCTGAAGCGAGACAAACACTGTGTCCCTTGACCTCTACCTTCATGCAGTCCATTGCTCTCCTGCCCTGCTTTCTTCCAGCCCTTGCTCCTATTCCCAGACTGTTCCTGACTATTTGCCAAAATGTCCCCTGTTTTGGTAAATAGTGGTAGATTCTGTGTTTGTTGTCAGGTTGGGAATACACACACAATGGGTAAGTATCCTGAATCCTGCCATCTTTCTGTTCCCAAAGTTTAAGTGCCTGCTCTTATTCATCTTGCTGATCAATAGCAGAAAACACACAACAGCTGCTCTGGAGCTCCATTTTGCCTGCTGCATGGAATGTATCACTCATTTATAAGAGCTGCCATTGATAGTTTTACAAATGAGAACTCGCTCTAGCTTTGATGGTTTATGCACTGTTGATCAATTTTATTTCATGGGATGTCAGAAGTATATCCAAAGTGAACAGCATAGTCAGTGTTTAAGTGTCAGACTTGGGATTTCGATGCTTATATAAGCCAGTATGAACTTTGATATCTGCAGTGTGTGTGTGTGTGTGGGGGGGGGGGGCTTATCTCAGTCACACTACTTTCACAGAAACATTTGGTGAGGACCAAGAGAGTGTCTTCTAGGTGGCTGCTCTCAAGCTGTGGGGCTCTCTCCCACAGGAGGAGGAGGAGGAGGAGGAGGAGGAGGATGGGGAGGAGGAGAAGGAGAAGGAAAAGTTAACAGTTAACTAGGGGACTTGGAGTGTCTTACATGGGGCTAAGCCCAGGCAACATAAAGATTAAAAGCAAAGACAACAGCAAATTACAAATTAAAATAGCACAAACAAGATAACAGTGATAAACAAGTATCAGGCAACAGCAAACCAATTTTGGAGGGGGGAAGGAGGCCAACATACGAATTGATTAAAGGGTAAATAGTTCAATATGTTGGATTCCTRTCCAACAYATTGAACTATTTACCCTTTAATCAATTCGTAWGTTGGCCTCCTTCCCCCCTCCAAAATTGGCACAGGAGATATCATGGAAACAGATCAATTAAACAGTATCAGGATCATCTCAGTTTAACTTACATATATGAATAATGATGTAATATAGGAATTCAGGTTAAATGGTGAAAACAGATCACGGTACAATCGTTTGTCATAGAGRTCATCAGTCGAAGGCACGACAAAACATCCATGTCTTTAATTCCTTACGAAATGTGGGTAGGGTGGGTGCCTGCCTAATCTCCCTGGGGAGGGAATTCCAGAGACCGGGGGCGGGGGGGGGGGTGGCACCACTGACAATGCCCTATCCCTCGTCCCCACCAACTGCACCTGAGACAGAGGCGGGAGTGAGAGAAGGGCATCCTCGGAAGATCTTAAGGATCTTAAGGACAGTGTGGACTTGTAGGGGAGGAGACAGTCATGCAGATAGGGAGGTCCTGAATTATTTAGAGCTTTATAGGTGATAACCTACACCTTGAATTGGGACCAGAAACTTATCGGTAGCCAGTGGAACTATCTAAACAGCTCGGGGGTTGACCGCTCCCTGTAACTTGCTCCAGTTAACAATCTGGCTGGCGACCTTTGCACCAGCTGTAGTTTCTGAACCGTCTTCAAGGGCAGCCCTATGTAGAGTGCATTACAGTATTCTAATCTTGAGGCAACGAAGGCGTGACTCCCTCCTTGCTCTCTACCCGCGGGTAGATGAAGATATTTTTGTTCAGGAAAGCCTTTCAGTTTTAATTATGAAACAGTACTGTGTGAAAAGTGGTGTTCTGTATCATTTAACCTTTAATGGATATTATATTTTAAATATATTTTAAGTGTTTTAACTGTTTAAAATAATTCTAAACAAGATTGTTATTCAGTTCTTTTTTAACTTTTAGCTTGATCTTGTAAAAAGTATCATGAGTCCCCTGAATCACATTTTGGGAGAAAAGGTAGATTATACATTCAACAATAAATGAAGAAATCCTTTGCATTTTATTTATAAAATCTATTGTTCTGATGTTCTAGAACTACAGGTTGGGCATCTCTTATCTGGAATTCCAAAATCTGAAATATTCCACATCACATGGGTGGATGTGACAGGGACCCCTTTGCTGAAGGCTGATAGGACTTTTTTTAGCCAGTGTTTGAATTGAATGCCATTCCTTAAAATTGGTAATGATTAGAACAGAAACGTTATCTTAGGTAAACTATTCATATTTATTACTGGGATTCTACCCATAAGTGGCAGTTTCCATCTTTGCTGATCTTTTAAAACCTCTTTCCATATTTTAGTATACTTATAAATTAAATAAATTAAAGTTCTTGGATCTTTTAACAACCTGGAGAACAGGTTTTTAAAAGTATATTTTTAGTCAAAATGGCTGTTTTCTACTTATTGATTTTTAATCTTGACATCTCTCCATATTCCTTCAGGATGAAATTCAGACTCCCAACTGTATGTAGACAATCTTCTAAAAATGTCACCAAATCATCCGCAAATGCTTTTAATGCATAACTTTGACCTTTAATATTTACTCCCTTAATGTCCTTTTCAGTTCTTATTGCTCTATTCAATATCTCTGTCACCATTCAAACTGGACATCCTTGTCTAGCTTTTTTCTGCATTTTACACAATTTTGCCAGTTTTCCATTAATCAGGATTTGAGCACTTTGCTTGGCATAGAGCTGTTTAATTCATTCTTGAAAATTTAGTCCAGATCGCCCACATAAATGGCCACTCTACTGTAACCCTTTATTCCAGTAGGGTTCCCTATTATTCACAGTTTTGTGAATCTATACAAAGCCTACAAGCTTATCCCCAATGGATAAGACTGCTGTACAATATTTCTCCAGTGTCTGAATTGTTTAAATGGCCACAATGCCTACATGCTACTTGCATTGGTGTGGTACACAAAGCAGATTCTGGCTAGTGAAGATGCTAAAAACTTCATCAGATGGGCAAAATTGTCCAGCCTATAACACTTGCACATCTCTTCAGGTATGAAGCCTGCTGCATCACATCACATGATGTCGAGCTACTTCCAAAAGGGAAGTACTAAGCACTGCAGGAGGCCATGTCGTCAACACGGGATGCTTCCTGTGTCGCATAGAAAACAATGAGGGGGAGCCATGCAGCTACACTTCCCACCAAGATAAAAGCTGCAGGATGCAGGACAACGGGTCCCCCTCACTGGTCCCTGCAGGATTTGCTGTGAACTGTGGTGTATCCCCCACTATCTCCTGTATTGGGGACCTCAATGTGATGAGGTCCTAGGGGTGGGCTGGGTTAAACTGTGCAGTTTACAGGGCAGGACAAGGTTCTATATGAAAGATTGCTTAGAAAGAAGATTTTATCAATGGCAATGTACTGACAAATCCATTAAAGGAGGAACCATCACAGAATACCTTTTTCTGAAACAGTCATCATAGCAAAGTGACTAACCTGACTGCTAGTACTGCTTCTTAAAAAAAAAAACAAATAACAATGGCTTTCTGATTTGTTCCCTGAAAGAGGAATGTATAACAAAAGATGTAGCAAGAGTATTTTATTTTGTTTTAAATCTGATTTGGTCCATCAGCAATTTTTTGGCTGAAGTAGTTTAAATGGGAAATGTGGGGAGAAAGTATTTGAGAAAATGTAATATATATTTGTTTGTTGGCACAATGAATAACAAATAAGATATATTCACAGGAGAGCTGTTCAGCACAAGAGTAGAATGTTAGATGTAATTTGTTTATTGACAAACTATCCAGCAGCCGTGCAGCAGACCAGCAAACATGACAAAAGTAATGAATCTTTTCCTTTTTAAAGTGATTATATTTGAACAGTTCAAATTAACCTGTGGTTTGTGCCTATTGCTTGGGTGAACTAATTTGCTGATGTAATGACTCTTCTCAACTTGGCCTCAATTGATCACTTTGAAGAACTGCATATTGCACTTGTATGCATCCCTTGGAACTGGTTCAGTCTCCTCCTACTAGCTGTAGGTTTAACAACCAGTGGTATGAGTATGAGTAATAAAATGATAGGAGGAAAACTTGAACCCTAAACCAAACCAAGCTTTTGAAATGATGGCATACTTGGGTTCAGCAATCAACTGGCATCCACAACTAAATCATTTAAAAAGGTGACTCATATAGTATCAGGCAACCTTTTCTGTGACAGATCTGGATACAGTACAATTCCTTTATCCAAGGTGGTTATGTTCCCAGACTTTGCATAGAATAAAAGAATAATAAAGTTTAGAACCACAAAAACTACCCAGTCCAACCTCATACTGCCATGCAGAAATACATCATCAAAACACTCCTGACAGATGGCCATCTACTCTCTGTTTAAACCCCTCCAAAGTAGGAGACTCCAACATACACCAAGGCATTTCTGTAGTCTCTTCTAACTCAACCATTAAGGCAGAATATTCCACTGTTGAACAGCTCTTAGCATTAGAATATATTTTTTTTCTAACGTATAGGGAGAATCTCTTTTCTTGCAGGCTGAATCCATTGCTCTGTAGAGCAGAAAAAGACAAGCCTTCTCCATCTTTAACATGACATTCTTTCAAATATTTAAACATGGCTATCATGTCACCTCTTAGCCTTTTCTTCTCCAGGTGAAACATGTCCCACTCTCTTAGCTGCTCCTGACTGGGCATGGCTTCCAGACCTTTCACCATTTTGGCCACTCTTCTCTGGACATGTTCCAGTTTGTTAATATCATTTTTCATTGTGGTGTGCATGACTGAACACAGTATTCCAGGGGATGTCTGCATGGAGATGTGAAAGTTCAAATAACTATTGGAAAGAAGGGCTTTTGGACCAAGATACCTTAGAGTTGCATTGGAGAAGCTCGAAAATGGCTAGCAGATGACATATTTAATCCGATGTGGATAAATGAATCCACATAAATAATGTACAGTGATACCTTGACTTAAGAGTTCTTGACTTAATTAGTTCTGTGATCAAAACACTCTTATCTTGAAGCAAATTTCCCATTAAATGCTATTAATCCATTCCGGCCCCCCAAACCTCAACCCCATTTTTTGGCAGTGTAAGTGCAAGGCAAAACCTGCACATTCAAATGGAACAATAAAAAAAAGATCAACTTTAAAATGGTAGAAGCACAAAGGCATGGCACAATGATAAAAGTATGAAGTTGTGGCACAATGGTAGAAGCACAAAGATGTGGCAAGGAAATACAAAGCACAAAGCAAAGAGGCAGAAGTATTACTTTTTTAATGCTGTACTCATTCCAGTCTCCCTCCCCCTCTCTCTGTATAAAGCCAAACACCAGGAATAAAAACAAAAAAAACTCAACCAACCCAAAGTTCCTTAAAGTGGACAAGAATAAAACGGACAGCAATCTCCCAAAGCAAACAAGAGCACAATGCACAGAGGCTGCTCCCTTGAAGCCCTAAAGCCCTGTACTCTGACACTAGCACTCCCTCTGGTGCAAGTACCTCACTGTAGAAGGAGTTAAAGGATTGTAACATCGGAAGACTTAATGTAACCCAACCAAGCCATTTTGTATCCATCAAGCTTGTGCCAAGTTCAACAGTTTAATTTTGCAACAATTACGCTCTGATAACAATAAACCTATTCTTTTTGTGTTTTAAACTTGCCTCCTTCACTGATTTCCACGATTGGAGCATTCCACACTACCAAAGGTGCCTCACAACACAGATAGGGATAACCAGAGATCATTTTACCAATATCTCTTATATTATGGTGGCAATTTAAGCTAGAAGTCTCAAATCTTTATTACATCTGTGTGGTGATCCTATTTATTTGGGATTTTACACCATTATTTCATTTTGGAGACTTCCTCACATATTTTGGTGGCAGCAAGTGAACGGTTTTAAATTTTTAGTAACAAGCGGTGGGAGTCGCGGCCTCGCACAGACTAACCAAGAGCTCTTAACTCAAAATGTTCTCAAGTTGGGGTGCTCTTAAGTAGAGGTTCCACTCTATAAGCTTCATATAATTTTATAGTTTTTACTGTATAGACAAGGTTTGACATTTTCCTTTACACTTCTTATGTACTACAGTTGATTCTGGTGTAGTTTCCTCTATAGACACACCAACATCATTGTCAAAATATTTTATTTTTTAAATTAGAAACATATCAATTGTAGTTGCATTTACTGCAACTCATTCAATAATTACAAAATGTGTAAGAGTATCATTGATTGTGTTTTCTTTGCATGGAAGGGAGTTGAACTTGATGGCCCATGTGGTCTCTTCCAACTCGAATATTATTGTATGATTCTACCTACTCTTGAAAAGCGCCAGCCTGTGTAGGAGGTGGGGAGCATTTTTCATGTGACACACCTAGGGACTACAACTGACACACTAGTGTGTCCTGACACACAGTTTGGAAATCTCTGCTTCAGAGACTATCAGATCAGAAAAGAAAGTATTCATGCTAGTATAGACAGTGTCTCTAACATTGAATTTTTAGCAATTGATGTATACTTGTTATTTCTACCACAGTCTTGTGGACCAAAAACTCAGTTTTGTATTGCAGTAAGCAGATATGTTTGGATATGGTCAACTCAAAAAGTAGAGCATTTAGGAAGGATTTAGTTCTTTTTTTTCGCCGTAGCCTTTTCTATTGGCATCCAGTTTTCATTGTTCACCACTTACTCCATTCTCCATTGGTTTTCTGATGCTGAAGCAAAGATAATATTGTTCTAGGGCTTCATTCCCAAATTCTGAAGTGATTACATTATTTTAGGTCGTCTATGGGGAGATGTTCTTTTATATTCTTAAAGTGCTTCTCTGATCAAGGGCGAAGGCTGTGAGCATATTAGAATGTCAGCAGACGTTTCTGAATGGGAATTCTTCTTTTATGAAGAGAGATGAAGTGGTTCATACTTATAGTTAGTTAATGTTGAAGTTGTATAGATAAGCCTTGAATACAAATGCAACCCAAACTGTTTCCTCTAATATGTGAAACATGCATCAGAGCTCATTAATATTCAAACAGGACTGTATATTGAAATCCAACACTGAATGCAAAGAGACCATTGAAATCAAAACTGTGGGATTGAGGTTTGTTTTGCGGTATTGTTACAGAGATTATGGATTCTCAGGGTGTTTTCCAATATTGAACTGAAAATAGCATGGGAGGAAGGGATCTATTTACACATTGCTCTCCAATGTATGGAGGTGTGAGCATCTATTAATTGTCTCTTTTTCTCCTTTGGGGAAATAACAACATAAAATGCCAAGATGTGTGTTATGAATAGTTTTTCTCTCAAGCTCTAATTGTTGAAGATTGTTCTGAGCACTGAGATTTCCAGACTAAAACCTGACAATTAGGGTGACAGGTCCTGGTAATATCATTATCAGTTTACAACTTGTCATTCAAACAAGCATACATGGGGAAAGGGGGGGGGGAGAGAAAAATCAGGCAGAGATCTTAGTTTAAAGAGTAGTTCCCAGATAAATGCAAAATGGGAGGGTTGTTGGAGTATTAAGTCGATGGAATAAAGAACATTTAATCTAGCACAACATAATGGATGGTGTGCAATGGAATCATAGTACCTGGGAAGAAAGGAGGAAACTAACCAGGCCTTCACAAATTTCAACTTCCCCACCTCTCCAGGGTTTGGGATTGCAACTCCCAGAAGCATTTGCCACTTTGTCAAATGGTCAGAAATTCTGAGAGCTGAAGTCCACTTGGAGAGCCACAGATTGTATTATTATTATTATTATTATTATTATTATTATTATTATTATTATTATTTAAAACACAACAAGATGAGTCCACAGCAGACAAGATTACTCTGCTGGCTGTTGT
This sequence comes from Anolis sagrei ordinatus, assembly GCF_025583915.1. Lineage (NCBI taxonomy): Eukaryota > Metazoa > Chordata > Lepidosauria > Squamata > Anolidae > Anolis > Anolis sagrei. The sequence continues at coordinate 175,541,912 of NW_026844366.1, read as the reverse complement.
ATTGGATCACATATTGGACACTTCCCAAGTGTCTAGGACTGTGCGATGTATCGGGGAACAATGCGTGCAGATCCCAGTAAGGTGGTCTTCTGCAGCTGGCAGATGGTAATTTTGTCAGTGCCGATTGTGGCCAAGGTCTTTAGGCACTGCACCCAGTGTGTCAATCACCACTGGGACCACCTTTACTGGCTTGTGCAGCTCGATCTTTAAATCCTCATATCGTGTCAATTTTTCCAGTTGTTTCTCTTCAATCTGCTGCTGCTATGGTTGTTGTTATTATTATTATTTAAAGCATTTATAGTCCGTCCTTCTTACCCCAGAGGGGACTCAGGACGGAGCACAGCATACAAATGGCAAACATTCAATGCCGGGACATAAATAAATTATATGCATATATAAACATTAAAAACATTTATCTCAACATTAAAATCCACTGTTTAAACTGTCTCGATCATCCACATTGAATCTAGTTGGCATGGTAAAGATTCCTATTGCTGCTTTATGGCACTGTGCCAAAATCTTGGTCCCACAGCCTAGTCTAATGATAGGAAGGATGGGGCCAATCTAATCTCACCAGGAAAGGAGCTCCATAGCTGAGGGGTAATCACTAATAAGGCCCTCTCTCTCATCCCCGCCAATCATGCCTGTGACAGGTTGTGCAGGCCTGAAGTAGACCTTGTGTGTGTGTGTGTGTGTGGGGGGGGGTCTGCAATTTACAGCAACAGATTTATTAAGTCCTGCAAATCATAGCAAGCTGACACTTTATTCTCTGAATTGGAAACTTGAACAGAACTTTCCTGGAGTTGAGAGGCCCCTCACCCCTTTATATTCTTCTCTCCCACATATAACCCATGAAACCTGGAGAATCAGAACCAGGCACTGATATCTGACAACTCTGAGGTCTAATTTTGTGAAGCATTAAGTTCAGTATTAGTTGTCCATGGCTTCTTAGTCAAAGACCTTGGCTTGTGTAATTTATTAACTTCCCCATTTAACACAATGCAGGACAATGGTTGGAGTGGGAACAGAAAATGTTGCTAGTCAACAAAGTCTAGTAACTATGGCCACTATTTTTCCCTCAACGAGAATCACATACATGCCCACAGAATATATTTAAACTATCTATTTCAAGCAACCCATGGAATTAATTTCTGGCTCTTCTCAGCTGCTTAGGTGCTTCAGAAACATCTAAGGAATTTCTGAAACCTGAAAGTCCATTTTCCCACTTAGTGAGCTTGACATTTATTGCACATAGAACAGATTTGTGTAATGCTACACTCTCCCTCCTGTGCTTCTGACAAGATTTTGTCTATAGAAAGCTTGTGAGTGAGCATGTGTTGGACAGAAATGTTGACAGCATTCTTGAGCTGCTGTTTCTTACAGTACAGAGACTGAGGAGTTCTGCATCTGATCCCAAAGTCCAGAGATGTAGATTATAGCATGTTTATGAAACAAATATATTTTCAGCTACTTTCTGACACATTTGCTGTCAAAAAGTTTCCGGATGGGATCTGAATATAAAATATGGCAGTTGTATACATAGTTAAAAGAGGACTTTTCAGTTTCACTGGAAATGTTGATTAGAATAGAGCTCGGATTTGGCTAGGGTTATGGAATCAATCGACTTAATTTTGTTGCTTTACTCAGAATCCTACAGGCAATCTCATTTATTAATCTATGAAGTTTTACTAATGTAAGCATTTTCCGACTTTCTTTTATTGAACAAAGCGTGTTTGCACATATTGTTATTATTAAAAATGTACACATGGATTTTTGAGACATTTCCCCTCATCAAGATACATTATGAGCCTTGGGAAACTTGGTGCTTCTGAGGCAAGACTCGCTTTCTCTGCCTGTAAATGTCAGAAGGTGAAAAATTGATATTTTCATAGGAAAATGTCAATCAAAGGAAGGAAATTATTTTTCTTCCCTTGATTCCCTCTTTATATTACATTGTTTTCCTGTCTAGTTGGATCTTAAAGTGTCTGCTCAACAATTAGTAGTCATATAAACCATGAATATAGCACATACTTTAATGAATTTGCACAATACCAGCATATTTTTATATGTGCATACATTTCCAATGTGGAATGTTGGAACAATTAAATATGTAAATACAAGAATGTCACATTTTGATACTTGTGTTGATTTTATTATTTTGCATAATTCTTTTTCATCTTTTTGTATTTGGAATAATCACAATTATTAATTAGAAACTCCTAAAGTTATTACAACTCCGTTACCGCTGAGGTAATACATTTGTATCTCGATAGTACCAGACAAACTAGTACTTGGAATATTCCTAAGGATAACATTATCTCTTTTCTCCCCCATACAAAATTAATGTTGATGAGAGAGTTTTTGACTAGGAATTCTCCATTTGCAAGAGTTTTCCATCATATAAGTCTATTGTGTTATTTTCATTATCAAATGACAGTGTTTCAGTGCCCATCAGTTCCTTACAGATGACCCAAACTGCATCATGATGTTTATAATAAGTACTAATAGATAACCTCTGAAATATTACCATAAAGTGTCACCCTCAAGGGCCTTGAAGTCAGGGAGATCTAGGGAATATTCAATATATGAGACTTTAAATTGACAACCCACAAGGCTTGCTCATGATTTATAGCTTGATCAAGGGACACATGTTCATGCTCTGCCAACAAAACCGGCTGTATTTTTCAACCCACAGATGGTACATTAGCCTGGACAGATGGCTTCCTCTGTACTGCCACATCCCCAAACCATCTCCCTGACACCATAGGTGACCCCAACTACTGCATAACTTGGGAAGGTTCTCACTCATTACTTGTTAGGGATGTTAAGGATTTCTCTGCTCTATGAAAACATATGGGTTTTGATGCCATTTTCAACCATTATTCTTACTTTGGGACTTTAATTTAGGAAATCATTTTATTAAAAAAGGAATGGGAAATATATCTTGTAGGTAGATACTTTTTGTGCAAAATATAAAAGGCAAAACCTTTTTTGTTCTGTTGTTTTATTTTCTCTCTTTTGCACAGAAAATTCATGTAGGAAAAGTGTACATTGTTTTTCTGGGTTGAGATCTGTGCATTGATATATATTACATATGTATACCAACACTCACAACTATATACGTTCAAATTGAAAAACTGCCCTGGCCTATTTTCTATAGCAATCTTATCATCCAGTTTAAGTAGTGATTTGTTTGTATTGTTTTCTGGGGAGGTCTTTGGGCTTCAAGTCATCTACAGAGACATTTTATTCACTTCTGTTTAAAAGAATTTTAAAATTTCAAAATTATTGTTAGCATACACTGGATTTTTCTCTCTATGAAGATTTCTTAAGAAGGAATGTTCATTCCTGAAGTATGTGATGTTCTCCAGGATCAAACTCCTGAGTTTCAAATCTAACAACTTATTTCTGTTTGCAAAATCAGGAAAAAAAACTATTTTGAAAAACAGTCATGCAGATAAAACCAGATGTAAATATGAACATGTGTATAAATAGAGCAAAATAATATATAAATAAGAAATTATTTCCTAATCAATTTAAATAGGGAATGAATTCCAAAATTATTCAAACCAGAAATCTTATTATAACATATAATAATAAAACTTTATTTATATTCCGCCCTATCTCCCCAGAGGGACTTGGGGCGGTTTCCAAACATAAAAGGCAAACATTCAATGCCTGAGCATAATAAGAATACACCCATAATAATGAGAATTGACAACCCAACATATAAAAGCAAACTATAACTTAACAGCAAAAATTCAATGAAAAACACAATCTATTATATCAGATAATGAAAAAAAAACCATCAAACATCAAAAGTTATATATGTCAGTATTTAAATGTTATAGTTTTCTGATGCACTCCAAGGCTGGGGACCACCTCTGTACTTAGCACACACTCCAGCCCAAGGTAAAATAGCAAAGCAGCAATCTGGAAGATGAGAGATTAAATTATAACCTTGCTGTTCCATGAGTAAAACAGAACTACTTTTTTTTTTAAAAAAAGCTCTATCTTTGGAATGTTATAATTTAAATATATTTTGAATGGCAAAATTATGGAGTAGCAATAAAATTTATCGTTTCCACCTTCTGTGATGTTTTTGCACCTGGTGGAAAAGAATTGTCACCTGGAATTTAAGGTCATGGAAGATCTAGTTTGACATTTCATGCATTTTGGTTTACATGCATGTTAAATCTTTGTGTGAGCCATTATAGTTCTCCCTGGATGCTTTCAAGTGCACAGTATCATGGCTAGAGTGTTTAAGGCGATGCACTTCTGAGTTCACTCAAAAGCCTCAATCATTCCCAGGATCCTAAGATCACAATTGACCTTATCCCAAATAGAGAAGAGTGCCTAGTTTCTTCCTTCTTCAAAAACTCAATGAGTGCAATAGTGTTCACAATATGGGATGTTATTACGAGAAATTCCATTTGTTTCTTTAATTTTTTTTGTCGTGTCAGGAGCGACCTGAGAAACTGCAAGTCGCTTCTGATGTGAGAGAATTGGCCATCTGCAAGGACGTTGCCCAGGGGACACCAGGATGATTTTTGATGTTTTATAATCCTTGTCGGAGGCTTCTCTCATGTTCCCGCATGAGGAGCTGGAGCTGATAGAGGGAGCTCATCCACCTCTCCCCAGATTTGAACCTGCGACCTGTCGGTCTTCAGTCCTGCCGGTACAGGGGTTTAACCCACTGCGCCACCAGGGTTTCTTTAATGCAACAGCAAAGAAGACGGTGTACCTTCTTGAAAGCACACTATTTTGTGTGAGAAATGTAGATATTTTAGGGCAAATGTTGTTGTTGTTTTTTCACAAGACATTTTAAAATGTAAAAAAAGAAAAGAAAATTTAAAAAACATGCAAAAGCTCCTCTAATTCCAGCAGGGAGAAAACTTGTGAATTTCTTTATTCTGGTATATGACAATAATGTAAATGAAGATTCATTTTTTCAAAATGAATTAGTCAGTGAGCCAATTTTTGGTCCATGGAGAAATAATTCAGTCTTTTACTAACTCTCTTACTAAGCATTTGGAAACCTCTTATTCAGGTCCACGCACTGTAGAGGGATTCTTTTAGGGCTCGATGCTCAATAATCCTTTTAGTGCCAAATGAGGAATTCTCCTTGTTGCTGAAACCATCCTAGGCCAAAGAATAAGCACGACAAGGAGTGCATTGTCTAAGGCTGTTTCCCACACTTTTTATGTCTAAGAATGAAAGGAAATTATTCTGATGTTTCTTTGCAAAGTGCTGTGGCCACTAGTGTGTTAATAGAGAGTTTCTGTTCCCTCCTCCCACCCAGCTAGGTGCTGTGAATATAAATGAATGGGTTTTTGGTAAGGGCTAATGATGATATTGTTCAATTGGACAGTTATTGGTAAAGAAAATAGCAATGGCAATGATGACTACTTCAACAACAATAATGATAATAATAGTAATTCACAAAGTTTGTTAGTCGTCTTCATTAATAAACTGTATGTGAATAATCAGATAGGCTTCACAAAGCCATACAATATATTTCAATGTTTGCAGAGGGCAAACTCATTATGCATATGTGTCGAGCTGTGGAGACTGCTAGGATTGATTGCTTGGATGATGGGAGGAGAAGACTGGAGGAAATGGCCTTGAACTGCCAATCGCTAAAGTCGGAGAAAGGAGTAAAAGTTGAAATAAAGAAAATTTAGTTAGTGTGTTTTATGATGAATTAATTAATACAGTCAAGCTTGGTGTAGGGTTAATGGAGTTTGATACCATTTTAACTGCCATGGCTCAATGCTATAGAATCATGGGAGTTGTAGTTTAATGAGACACCAACCTTCTTTGGCAGAGAAGACTAAAGACATTGTAAAACTGCAACTCCCATGATTCAATGGCATTGAGCTTTGGTAGTTCAAGCGATGCATGCATTGTGCAATATAGATGCACCCATAGTTACTGAAAAAATCATTTTAGCATTTTAGCAATTTAATTAATAACTAACATTTTAGCTAACAAAACAGAAAACCAAATATGACATTTGAAGACTAGCCCAGCCTGAAAAGTTGTAGCTACACCTTGGTGGGGGTCCCATTGCACATTCCCATTCCTGCTTCAAACAAGCTGGCTTTCAGTGTGAGAATTGTGACCCTTTTTCAAGTCCGATCTAGCAGCACTTTCTCAGCAATTTGCCAATGATTTGGCCTGTTAATGGCCAACTGAAATAGCTATTGAGCAACTTGTTTATAAAGGATGAAGTTTCTGGGGCACCGGGTGGGGATGTTCTTTTCAAGTGAGACTTGAAACACTTATTGATTGCTTCCAGGAGTTACGGAAAAATTCTTTTTCACTGTAGACAGACTTAAGAAGCAACGTGACATTATATACCCAGCCCAACAAAAGGTCAAGCTTGTAAATAACAGTCTCTGGAGTAAATAAAGTGAAAACGTGTTTCTGAAAGACTACCTTGTCCCTGTGTTTTGTTGGCAACACCAGGATTGCCAGACTGTTATCTTATTCCTTACCTGCCTTTAGCTGCACACACACACACACACACACACACACACACACACACACAGATTCTTTTGGCTGTTAAGGAGTGGTTTGTATGCCTTCAGATTGTAGGTGAGGAACAGTTATATTTTTGAATGATGCCTTTTATTTAGTGAAATATGACATCCAAGGAAAAGATGCAATGTAGCTCTTGTCCTATTCTAGCTTTCTGGGGAGCTTTTTGATGTGCAATACTTTTAAAAATAACAAAAAATTCAACTGTGGTTTGAAGCAACCCATTTGAAAATGGTACCAATTAATTCTGCATAGTTGATCTGTTTGCGTTCTCATTTAGAAAGCCACAGTCATCTGATTGTGATTTTGACAAGGAATCGATTAATACAATCAAACCAGGTGACAATTTTGCCACTCTTTTTTTAGGTTTCCTCTTTGAAAAGGTTATCATAATGCCGCTGCCCCCCCTCCACACACACACACATAGTTATTAACCATTGCTTTTATTTTGATATTCCATGGTATTTTTCAGGAAATACGTTACACCAAATCTTGATTGAAATAATCAATTTACAATCATGCTTGTTGTGTATAAAACCTCATGGATAACATTGGAAAAGTTAGTAAGCTTCAGCAGCTGTTTCTCTGCTGAAATCATTCTGCATAATTTGCTCAAGCCCTCAAATTTGCAGTGCCCAAAATATCTTTTATGAAACGGGCCTTATGCTAGCTTCAGTAAATAAAGAGGGTTTTGTGTTTATGTGTCGCAATCTAATAGGTACATAGTGTCTGCTTAATGGGATTTACATTTACTCAAACAAAATTAGCTTTGTAAAAGACAGTGCAACATTCTCCAATGTAAATAGGACTGACGGCAGAATTAAATGTTTGTGGAAATGGGGCAGCAGATCTATCAAGAGCTAATTAGACTGAGAGTTCAGAGGCAAGCTCCGGAGAAAGGAGAATGAAAAAAGAAAGAGAGGGAGCATGAAGGAAAGAGAAGAAGGATGTCTTTGTGTGAGGATGAAAAGAAGCCGTGAAGACGGATATTTAAATTAGAAGGTCTGACAGGCATGTCCCAAGAGATGGTCTTATAATCTTAGCTGAACCTGTTGATTAGAATAAGTTGAGCAGCAACTTTGATAACTTTCTTTAAAGTGTCAATAGACCCTTTTTGTAGCAATTTGCTTGCTGGCAGCATTGTCCTTTGATATACTTTGTATTATAGTGCAAAAACACTCTTCATTTTGCTTCTTTTCTTTTTCCTCCTCCAAATCTTTACTTTGAAACTCATCTTTTCAGATGTTGGTTGGGACTTTGAAACAAAAGAAGTGGTCCCAACAAGTTTACAGGCAGCCCCCAGGTTACAAACAAGATAGATACAAATTCAACTTAAGTTGGATAGCATAAGGAAGGGTTAACATCCCCGTGGTTTGTTTTGCTGTCTGTGCCTCTGTTCAGAAGATTTCACCTCACTTTCTATCCTTGTCTGAATTGGATTTTGAAATATTTGGCTTGTTTTGGGAACCGGGATTGTGGCGCAGCTGGCTGAGTGTCAGCTGCATTAAGATCACTCTGACCAAAAGGTCATGAGTTCGAAGCCAGCCCGGGTTGGAGTGGGTGTCCAGCCATTGTGTAGCCTGTTGTCGACCTTTGCAACCCGAAAGACAGTTGCATCTGTCAAGTAGGAAAAATAAGGGACCACCTTGTGTGGGAGGTAAATTTAACTAATTTATGAGGCCATAAAGAAAAACTCCGGGGAATGTGGAATGCGGAAGAACTTCATCGGTGTCGTTGATGGACGATGAAAAGCAGCAGCTCCCCTGGCGGCCAGAAAAAAGTTAAATAGCCTTTGTCTGTTAAATGTTGTTTGTCAAACTGGCATTGAATGTTTGCCATATATGTGTTTACTGTAATCCGCCCTGAGTCCCCTGCGGGGTGAGAAGGGCGGAATATAAGAACTGTAAATAAATAAATAAATAAATAAATAAATAAATAAATAAAGCTTCAGTGGAGATGCCTTTTCCCAGTGACAACAAGGATTAATTTTTCTTTCCTAGGGGTAGATTTCTCTCACTTCCTGTTGTCTCACCCCTGTTCTTAACTATGAGGCGTTTGTAAGTCAGATGTTTGTAACTCAGGAACTGCCTAAATTGTCTCCAAATGGGAGGGACGAGTAGAGAATAAACTATACAGATTTGCAGTTTAGTGCAACCAAGTCGAATTATGAGAAAAGGAAAAACGGATAGATTTGTCCCTCTGTAACAAGGGCTTTTGAAGATGTAATCTTTATATGTATGAGTAGCTTCGAGTTTCTATGTATTTAGTGTTGCCACCAGATTTTTAAAGAAGCCCCCAATGCTTATCACATATAAGACAGGAAATTACAGCTAGATGTGATTGTTAATTGCTGTCTAGTCAACTTTGACTAATGGCAATTTTATGAATGAGAGACCTCCAAGTCACTCTATTAGCTCTTGAAGACTCTGGTCTTGTAGGCCTTGCCTGCATCAGTATCTACCGAATCTGGCAAATGAGTTTTTTAAAACTGATCAGAAATGAGCTAATTGCCATTTTTTAAAAAAAGAAATTGAGACTTAAAATGCAGGAGAAAGCTTGAGGAAAACATCAGGAGAAAACATGAGGACCAGACAAAACTGACAGTTTCTCCCATTTTTGTGGTTGTTGCAGTTGTTGTTCTGCTGGGAGTCTGTGATTGAATTGCAGACCATTGCAGACATGCAGATTCCTGGAGTTCTCAGATTGCACCTTTCCACATACCCTACCTTGCAGATTGGCAATTCACAGCAGTGTTTGATGTGTATCAGTTAAATACCATCTTGATCCCTGTTTTGACATATGCTTCTTTTTTATTGCCTGAATTTTAGCAGGAGGTATGTGGAACACTTTCTTCAGCCTGTGGTCAGCCCCAGCTGTACCCATCCAGTTCACCCTCTTCCACATTTTACAACTTTATACCACCAACAAAATATCTTGGAGTTATATATGAATGAGCCCTTATGTTGTAAGAATCTAGCAACAAAGTAGAAAGTAAGTTTTAAAAAAAGATATATCAGTTTCTTCAGAAATACAGTGCTTGGAGCAGTGTGGTTGAAAAAAGCTACAAGGATTTCTTCAACATCTTCCCCTGACAAACTCTGACAAAGGCACCACCGTGAGATAAATATTTGAATGCTTCTGTATAGGCTGTTCATCTGCCATGGCCATAAAGATTTGATAGGAGGCATTGAATTTGAGGGAGCTTCTTTAAACACAAAAATCTGTTCCCTATCAAGCCACAGTTCAGAAGATGAAGAAGAACTATGATAATGTGGCTATAGGCTACTCAATACAAGCTGGATGGTTCACAGTGACTGGGAAGTTGATCCTGGATGTCTACATAGCATTCAAGGACTCTTGATCCTCTGGTTAAACTGGGTTAAATTGATTTAGCGCTGCAGGAAGAAAAGTAAGGGAATGTTCCAGAATTTGGGTAAAACTCCAGAGCAGCCTGATACTTTGGGCACAGTGTTGACAGCATAACTAGGTTCAGTTCAGACCAGTCCATTATCTACACAAGCCATCAGCACCATCTTCTTTTCCCTGCATTTGGGTTTAGCCTGGAGATCTTATCTGCTTCCAGATCCAGTCCAGAGAATTACTGCTCTGAACTGGTCCTTAGTTAAGTAACTGGTTAAGCAGCTTAGCTAAGAGTTCATCTAAACTGTAGAATTAATACACTTTGACACCACTTTAATTCTCTTGGCTCAGTTTAGTTATACAGGGTCTTTATCTTTCTGCCAAAGAGTACTTGTGCTTCACCAAACTTTAAATCCCAGTTAAAGGGGTGTCAGACTGTGTAGATGCATCTGTAGCCAATCCCTAAGCCTATGGCACACAATCTCAGTCCATTTATTTTTCTCGGTGGTATATTTTTCCTGCAACATTTTAGAATATTTAAATACTAAGAGAAAAATAGCACAAAATATAACTCATTTATTATTCTTCCCAACAGGGTTCCCTGATTGTTGGATTTTTTATCTTGTCTTTTTTTGTTTTTGTTTCCTTCTTTGGTCCTCATAACAAATAATTATAAATGATCTTTCTGTCCATAAATGGGATTTTTTTTCCTTTTGTGGAAACGACCTATCGTGCCAATTGCATAACTTAAAAGTCAAGCAGTGTTTGCTTTCTATACCAATAGTAACTGTTCTCAAAAAGCTGTGCTTTAAATGTGAACTTACCTAAATGACACTTTCTGAATATAAACAGAAACACAGCTGCACACTTTTTCTACTTTTGCAACATAATTTTCCAAGTACATTTTGCACAGAAAAATGCATATATGTGAAGAAATACTTGAAAGGTTTTATGTTTTAGTGAAAATAACAAAAGACATGGAGCCCCCGGTGGGGCAGTGGGTTAAAGTGCTGAGCTGCTGAACTTGTTGACTGAAAGGTCGAATCCAGGGAGCAGCGTGAACTACCACTATTAGCCCCAGCTTCTGTCAACCAAGCAGTTCAAAAACATACAAACATGAGTAGATCAATAGGTACCGCTCCGGCGGGATGGTAACCGTGCTCCATGCAGTCATGCTGGCCATATGACTTTGGAGGTGTCTAGGGACAATGCTGGGCTCTTCGGCACCAACCCCCAGAGTCAGACATGACTGGACTTAATGTCAGGGTAAAACCTTAACACATAATGGAAACTCAGAGAAAAAAAATGAATGTATTAGATAAAGGTTTGTGCCAAATATATGCATTTTTAATTAACCATTTAAAAAAATATAGTATAAGCCTGTATCTATGGGGGATAGGTTCTAGGACTTTTTGCAGATACATGAAACTATGGGTAATCGTGAGTGCCCTGTTTTCATGTTTGAATTTAGAATACAGCATTCACTGTTCTATCCACTTTAAATTTTAATATAAGTAATACATTCCTGTTGTTGTCACTTAGTTCTTCTGTTGGTACAGCTTTGGAATGTAAAGTGGATGTTCTATAGTTTATCATTGGATTCTTCCGGTGTAATAACAAGTCATATCCTGAAAAGTCAACAACAAAAGGTTAGCATGTAAGAATATCCCCTTGCTGCATTTGAGTTTCCATAATAAATTGTTCCTATCATGTCAAAGCGGTGAATTTAGCATGTGGGCAATATCTGTGAATGTGTTGACAGCGATAGATTGAGCAGATCATTTCAGATATTTATTTCTCAGAGGTCCACTTACATCACATCTATATGTGTCAGACTACAGGATGAAATCTCACAAATATTGCTTTGTGTGATATTGCCCATATGCATAAGATAAGGTGAGAGAGAGACCAAGCACAAACATTAATCCCAATCTTAGACTGTAAGAGAGGTTGAGAGAAGGGGATCGGGAAACAAGGTTCTGTGTGTCATTTTCTTGATTTAATTTTCCCTTTTATTAAAGTAGAATTTTGCTTCAGTTGAAAAAGTAAAGAAAACAATGACATAGGTTTTTATTTTTTCATTGTGGCAATCTAAAACAGTTTTATATAATGCTGTGATGCCATATTTCAATTTGGTTTGAAAGATAAAAGGACCTAAATTAGGAGCATACTTAGCACAAACCATCTCCCAACTGTTTCATTGACCTCACAACTGGATATTTTGTTTCACTTCTATTTCAGGGATAAGGTGAATTTGGGTGGGAGGGATTTAAAGTGGCTGATATTTTGTTTTTCCAGGAATAGCAAAAATATGACCAAATTCAGATAAGATGGACCTGCCACGAGGGATGAAATTTCAGTATGAAAGTGCTTCTAATTTTCTGGCAGAGAGTTCTCAACAAGAATTTATATTCATCTGGTGTCAGCAGTTTTTCCTCTTCTCTTTGCTTCATCATCTATTGGTGGTTCTGGCATGGATCATCTCCTAGATTTGCTATAGATCTAGTATTTGTCAGTCTGCCCTTGAGTTTAACATGGCATTGCATGCTTGGCAGCAGGCATATTACACTGAGGTTGAAGGAACTGACCGCCCATTACTTACTGAGCTTGGTTCAGTGTTGTGTTTCTAAGGCATACAGTTCTAAACAACATGGTACCTTAAGCCCTTTCATACTACACCCTTATAGCATTACGATTCCACCTCAACTGTTTCATGAGGTTTGTAGTTTTTTCAGAAGCAACAGAGAAGAATGGTCTGGCTGGGAATTTCAAAAGGCCTTACCCTTCAATGCAACTCCCAGGACATTGCCATTGTTAGTTAATGTGGAATCATAGCACTATAGCTGTGAAGTGTGAAATGACCCAAAATTACCAGAAAGTGCTGTTGGTTCTTTCACTTTATATCACTAAGGTTTTTGGCCTGGTCACAACCTTCAGTTTCTCACCTAGCAGCAGAGAAACAGGATAATCTACTAATCTAATTTTAATCTACTTCTGTAAACCGCTCCGAGCCAAATTGGGAGTAGCGGTATACAAGCCTAATAAATAAATAAATAAATAATCTCTCTACCAGACTTTTGGAACAATTTCCTCACAAGGTATGGAGAGTGACACGGTCATATCCACCTTTTCCGTTTTTCAACAGCTTATTCTCTCCAGGACCAACCTCCAGAGTCGGACATGACTGGACTTAATGTCAGGGGGAAACCTTTACCTTTATTATTTTCTCCAGTACTTCCCAGTGACTGAAAGCTAGATCTTATTAGATTTGCATTTGTTTTACATATTTTAATGTTTATGATTACAGTACACACAGGTAAATCCACTCAAGACCTTGTCATGCAGGGAATCCATAAATACTTAAAATAAATTCACAAATTGTTATTGTGAGATACAGAGTCTAAGAGTAGTTCCATCTACCAGTGGTTCTGAACCTGAGGTCCCCAGATGTTTTTGGCCTACAACTCCCAGAAATCCCAGCCAGTTTACCAGCTGTTAGGATTTCTGGGAGTTGAAGGCCAAAAACATCTGGGGACCCCAGGCTGAGAACCATTGCCAGTGTCTGCTTGTTCTCGCAGACAGTGGTTCTTCAGGGTCTCAGCTTGGGAAAGTTGAAGGTAGGTATTTTTCTAGATGTTGGTGTGTTTTTGAAAGTAACCTGAAGCACCTTTGAACTTACTGCATTCAAGGGATGTTTCCTATTATTTGCTTCTCTAAAATGATATATACATGTTTTTGAGCATGTATCTTTCAAAGTGAAACTGCAAGACAGGCACATTTAAAAATTATTCATAAGAGTACAGTGGCTTGAATGGGTGCCCAAATTAGAAGTGGGTTCCCTTCTGATATAGGTAATATTGTCTGAGGAACAGAGCTCTGAATCAACCTGTGAAACAACCTTGTATATCCCTGATCTTGTAAACAAGCTCTTGGTCCAGTGGTCCCTCTGCACCTTGCAATATCATTTCTCATCTGCCCCCATTTCATGTAACATTCCTGTGCCACCCCCACCCCAATGTGATAGATAACCCTGTCTTATCAAGGTCAGTCAGAAAGGGCCTTTTTACATATCTCATAAATTTTAGCCAGGTGCCACTGATGTGAGATTAATGTAATGGCAGTACAGCAAGCACTCATGCTTGTCTTAATTATGCTAAGGTTGCCGGTTCACCGTTTCTCTTCATCTGTCTCTCGCTTTAGGGAACACTAAACACTCTGTCATTAGATTGTCGGTTCCACAACATTGGCCGTTTGCATTTACAAAGTCATCAGCCAGCTTATGATCTAGCTTTGCTAAGGAATTAAAGAAATAGTAAAAACAAAATTAAAGCCAAATACGAGAGATTTTCACATCATGTGAATTGCTGATTCTTGCTTGTACTCAGAGGGCGCAGTTTGTTTCAAGGCAACCCCCAGCTAATTTTTTGATATCTTGGTATGGCTGCCACGCATCTATTCTGAAAGGTTATAAAAAAATAATCATGAATCAGTACTGGCCTGAAGACCTTCTATTGAGAATGACTTGGCTCTCTTTTCAGTTCTTTCCATCGAATCTCCCCTGTTAGGTTAAGAAAATTGAACCAAGGTGTAAAAAAATGTAACTTTTATAGAATCTATACTATTATAATGCATATTGAACTGGTTTATATAGCAGTGTAGATGGAGCTTTTTAGAGCTGGAATGTACTTTTTAGGCTCTATCACATCACACTGTTACCACTCTATTATGCCAGTTTAACTTCTATGGAAACGTTGTATGGAATCCTAGGATTTACAGTTGAGGGAGGGATACTCAGACCCTGCCATACATTCCAGGATCTGATCGCAGATTATCTACTTTGAACTGGAATATATGAGTCTACACCAGGGGCCCTCAAACTAAGGCACGGGGGCCGGATACGGCCCTCCAAGGTCATTTACCCGGCCCTCGCTCAGGGTCAACCTAAGTCTGAAATGACTTCAAAGCACACAACAACAACAACAACAATCCTATCTCATCAGCCAAAAGCAGGCCCACACTTCGCATTGAAGTACTAATAATCTTATATTTATTATAATTGTTTTTAATTTTAATTATTGTACTGTTTTAAAGTGGGGGTTTTTTTGCATTAAAAATAAGATATGTGCAGTGTGCATAGGAATTCATTTATGCTTTTTTTCAAATTATAATCCGGCCCTCCAACAGTTTGAGGGATTGTGACCTGGCCCTCAGTTTAAAAAGTTTGTGGACCCCTGGTCTACATTGTCAGATAATCTGTGATAAGCAGATAATCGAAGGTCATAGAATCATGTAATCATAGAGTTGGAAGAGACTCTATGATGCATAGCAGCCAAGAAGCAGGAAAATTGCATTCAAAGCATCCCCGACAGATGGCCATCTAGCTTCTGTTTAAAAGCTTCCAAAGAAAGAGCCTCCACCATACCCAGGGCAGAGAGTTCCACTGCTGAAAGGCTCTCACAGTCAGGAAGTTCTTCCTAATGTTCAGATCAGATCCTGGGATATATGAGTCTGCATTGTCAGATAATCTGTGATAAGCAGATAATCTGGGCTCAGATCTGGGATATACGGCAGACAGCTCTAAACTATAAATCCCATAATCCCACATAATGTTGCTATGACAGTTAAAATAGAATAATAGAGCTATAATAGTGTTATGAGATTGGATCCTTATTAATCTTTAGGATCTAGCATTGGGAGAAGGCAAAATGTTTAATTCTTCTCATATTAGCTGCAGACGTTAATTATGTGAAAGAGCTGATTGGACAGAGCCTATGAAGTCATTAAGATGCTTCTCTATAATATTGACAGATGTTTTAAAAATATTTCCATTAATAATGAAAAGAAATTTAAAAACTGACAAAATTATTGTAATTTTTTAAAGAATTCCAAAATCTAGTTTAGATGGCCTTTTGAAACACTGGATGGTAAGAGAGGCCAATGTCAACAGTATTTAGATTCCTAGTATTTCTTTTCTTCTTTTAGATTTTTAAAACTTTTATTGAAAACTTGTAGAAAAAAGGTTTACAGGGAAAGTGGGGGAATATCGTATAGAAGATAGAAAAGTAGGAAATAATCAGAGGTGTAAAGAAAGAGAATAATAATAATAATAATAATAATAATAATAATAATAATAATAATAGAAAAACAAACAAACAAACAAAAAGCCCCAAAGTTTATTGACTTCCGCTCTTCCTTCTTGAACTGTTCATTTTATTGTGTTGACCATTCTTAAATTTTTCTCTCTTAGGTATTATGTCCTAAAATGGACTCTGTTCCTCTTCAACTTCTATGTCTCTTGTCTTTATCATCAGTTTAAATTTTCAGATTTCATAGAATCTTCAGAAACCCTCCAGTTTGTTCTTTTTGTTTTTACCATTATTTTGTCTTAACCAAAAAGTCAATTCATCCATATCTTTGATTTCTGCTATTTTTTTCCAACCATTGTTTCTTCAGAGGTATCTTCTCTTGTTTCCAATTTTTAGCAAATATTATTCTAGCTACTGTTGCAAAATATATAAAAAGCTTTTCGGCATTTTCATCTTTAAAGATGTCCGACTCAAACATACCTAATAAGTACATCTCTGGATTTATTGGAAAGTCAATATTTAATTTTTTTTTTTACATTCCATATGAATCATTTTCCAATAATCAGTAGTTTTATCGTAGGACCACTACATGTGGTAGAAAGACCCTTCATGTATCTTGCACTTCCAACATTTTTTATCCATATTCTTGTACATTATCCCTATTTTTTTTGGTGTTCCATAGATTTCTAGTATTTCAGATTAAAAAAAATGTTTATCCATTTAACTCAGAATATTCCAAAAATTCCGATCTTGATTTAAAGATTGGTACCATAGTGAATGTTTCAGGATTGGTCTACTATCTCGTGTCTAAATGCCACTTCCATCCATAGATTCCTTTAATGATGGTTTCAGATCCTGTTCACACAATACTAAACTATAGTTATTGTTGATCTGGGTTGTCTGAAACCACGGTTTTATGTCACTCAGTCAAACAGCCTGTTCCATCATAACAAGCCAGGGTTGTTCCAGGACAAACTAGCCTCGTCTTTGACAAGCCATGTCCTGGTGCCTGCTGGCTGATCACTCTACTTGAGGCAAGAGCAGCTAAACAAACCTTTTTGATTTATCCATGGTGTGTTCAATATAGAATCCAAAATCTGGCATTTTGGCTTTGGATCCCAGAGAAAGCACAGTTCAAACATGGATTGTTTGTCTGGTTTGTTGGGGAGGAAAAAAGCTTCTGCCAGGTTCCCACTCTGTGCCTTGTTCAGCTGTTTCTGCTGCAAGTGAAAGAGATTGACCAGCAGGCACTAGAACATTAGCATATCCCTGAATGATTCAGAAGCTAACTATGCCCAAGAATCATAACAGCTAAATATGTACAGTGTTTACGGAATGTGGGCATGGGAGAGATTTTATGAGAGCTTTAAGTGCAGTTCACAAGGTTCATAACACATATCACCACCGATCTAATGTCTGCGTGCAAGCTTGTGTGCAGACAGAGGTTTTATTTATTCAGGGATTTGCCTAAAGTTATCCTGTCCATGCCTGAGTGAGGATTTGAACCCTGGCTTCCCAGAACCCTAGTATAGTACCCAAACCACTACACAATTTTTCTCTTTATTGGGGGAGGGGGACTCTATTACTGCTGTATGTGTGCAATTGTTTGCTGTTGCTATCTGTTGTTTAGTCAACTTCTTGTGCTGATCCTATGAATAAGAGGCCACCAAGTCAACTGATGTCATCAGGCTTGCTCAGACTCGAGGCTTCCTTAATTGAATCAATCAATTGGCTCTTCCACTTGTCCTACTACTTTATATCTTTATCAAGTATTATTATCTTCCCTAGTGAGACTTGTCTTCTTATGATGTGTCCATACGACAGTCATAGTTTAGTCATCAAGTGTTTGGGTTTGACTTGCTCTAGGACCCATTTTGCATAAATCAGGTACTCCCCCCCCCCAACAGCATTTTGCGTGAAAGAGAGGGAGGCAATAATACTACTTTTGTTATGATTTTCTGTCTCATTTGCCCTTCATTCTCCCTACAGTGGCTTTATGAAGGATGGCAGAATGGCAGGCCCTGTTTGCCAGCCCATGCTGCTGTTCCTGAAAAATGCAGCAGTCCCCTGGTCATTTCTAAGGCTGGTAACAAAGACAAATGACTTGATGAGAGGAAAGTAGAATAATTGAATTTTGGGTGGTACTTTACGTAGAGCTGCTGGTTTGTTATAGTACTTGTTTGCTTATGATTACAGCCCAAATTATTCCAACCAGTTATGCAAAATTAGAAGAGGCTATGGCGAAACTATTAATGGCTTGATTTCAGAAATGAGAAAAAGAAATACCAGAGTCTACAGCCCAAAATAATTATTCTTGCAATACTTCAGTGCTAAAAATGGTTTTTAAAAGTTAGCCTACATTTATCAAATGCACACTAAAGTGAACTGGAAAATTAACAGTGAAACTGAATGCATATGGTTTACCCATCTGTTTTGCACCCTACTTACTTGGAAACATACTGTATTAAAGTACCATTCATCCTTCTGAATAATATATTTGTTGAAATATACACACATATTCCCATTGGATAATAGAGTTCACCAGACCAAAGTTCCAATGTGACTACAAATGGGTTGATTGCAACTCAAACGTGTATAGATGCAACAAGAACTGAGCCAAGTGATAATGACGATGACAACAACACCAACTACTTGTATAATGATAATCATAATTATTCAATGGGAAACCAAAGAAGTATTGCTGTGACAAGTGTACTTTTCAAAGGGAGGATGCAGTGGAATTCCACACATCCCTCTTCATTAGCCTACCAATTATTCAAGTGACCAGGGAGTCCTAGAGGAACAGAAACATGTTCTTGTTGCACAGGGAGCCCCAGTGGTGTAATGGGTTAAACTCTTGTGCTGGCAGGACTGCTGACCAAGAGGTCAGCGGTTCGAATCTGGGGACAGTGGGTTACACTCCCTTTGTCAGCTCCAGCTCCCCATGTGGGGACATGAGAGAAGCCTCCCACAAGGATGGTAAAACATCAAAATATCCAGGAGTCCCCTAGGCAATGTCCCTGCTGACTGCCAATTATTTCCCAGCAGAAGCGACTTGCATTTTCTCAAGTTGCTCCTGAAACAAAAAAAAAGCAACATTTGGCTTTAGTCTGGTCTAAATATGCCCCAGAGCAACTCTAGACAACTACTCTGATAAGGTAGGTCACATCCTCCATTTTTCTGCCACTCCTAGCCAACCATGGAACTCCACCCAAACTGCACGCTGTCACAGGTGCCTTTGCTGACATCAGAATGAGGTACCTGCCCAAACTGAAAGAAGAAGGGAAAATTACACCACTCCTTTCTGCTGGTTGTGTGGTTGCCACATTCTGATGCCAACAGAGGTGCCCATAGTAGCCAGGAAGTCGATGGTAGCTTTATGACTGGCTAGGAATAGTGAATGCAGAAAAAAAGTGATGGCACCAGTGCCCATTCTGGATAACATTCTGGATTCTTGTCCCCTGTGACATCAGCGCCCTCCCCCAATACCAACGGCCACTCTGGGGCCAGAATAAAGAAGGGGAGCCAGGAGGACATTGCCATCTTGTCCCCTGTGACATCAGCGCCCCTCCCCCAACACCAACAGCCACTCTGGGGCCAGAATAAAGAAGGGGAGCCGGGAGGACGTTGCCATCTTGTTCCCTGTGACATCAGCGCCCCTCCCCCAATACCAACAGCCACTCTGGGGCCAGAATAAAGAAGGGGAGCCGGGAGAACATTGCCATCTTGTCCCCTGTGACATCAGCGCCCCTCCCCCAACACCAACGGCCACTCTGAGGCCAGAATTGTTTTTATACTATGTCTTGAATTTTGTTGTTCCTATGTTGTAAACTGCTGTGAGTCGCCCCTGGGCTGAGAACAGCGGTATATAAGCAAAGTAAATAAATAAATAATAAATAATAACAGGTCATTCCAGATCTGATTCCATTCTACAGATGACCCTGAAGCCGTGAGACATTCTAGAATTTCCAGAAAACTCCAGAGTATTCCTTGACCCAGCCAAAGTTGGAAATAGTTGGTTTAAAGTAAAATAAGATAAATATACATTTTAACAAACAAAGAAACATGATACTAATCAAAGCCACTGTACAAACCCAACCTTACATTCTGGCTTTCTTTCTTTCTTTCCTTCTTTCTTTTTGTCTGTCTTTGCAAATGTAGGCAAGCTTACAATCAGCATTTTCCACTATTGCTTCTTGCTTTTTTATATATATGCCTTCAAGTTGGTGACACAGGATTCACAGGATTTTCTTGGCAATATTTGTTCAGAGGATTGAAGTTACCATTTTCTTGAGAGGGTGACATGTTACAAAGACACTCAATGGGTGGAGATTGAAACTCTCCCTAGATCTTTGTCAAATTCTCCCATCACTACACCACATTCTCTCTCTACTCAAAACAAAGAAGCAAATAAGCCAAAACACCATATTGGAAACTTTTCCCTTTTATACAAGAATGAAAAAAAAATCTTGTGACATTGTCATTTTCCCCATTGGCTCAGCTTAATATGTTATGGTATCTTTCTTGTTGAGACTAATATAATTGTAAATGTTCTTTAGGTGTTGTTTCCACCATTCTTCCACATGCTATCACCTGAAGAAAATATATTACAAAAGAAAATGCTTGGAATCCAAACAGAGGCTGAAGTCAAATGTCCTCCTTTGGATGTATCCTAGATATGACTTGTGCCTAATGTAATTCCACGTACAATTCATCTCCTTAATTATCATTGATTTTCAGTAGCATTTACAATTGTATAGGTTTACAATTTGTGAACCATATTATAAATCAGCACCCCCCCCCCCTCCCAATTTTCAATATTTCCTTTCACTACCAAAGCTGCTTGGTGTGCTGTGTGAGAAAGGTGGCGGCTGTTTGAAGAATGCAAACCTCATTGGGAAYGTAGAGCTTGTCAGGTCGTTCTTTGATTTATGACCATTAAATAGATTGAATTTGACAATTTGATCTTTAAWATTAGAATTGAGTTTACAGATGTGGAAAGAGCTCTTTAAACATSATAGGGCTTGTGCTGTGACTACCAGCAATGTTTATTTTTTCGTTTCATCTCAAAGTATGACAACTATTTATCTTGTGTTGATCTTATTGTGACTTAATCAAAATGATGCTGTAAATAAAATGTGTTGCCAAGGTGAGAGCATTTAAAGGCACCTTTAAATGGTTTAATGGAGAAAGCTGTGGTGCGGAATAAAGCCATGTAGCCAATTTCCTTTACAAGAATGCCTCAGTGCTGTTCAACATTTTAGTGTTCTAAATCAGGGATGGGCAAAGTGTTGCCCTCCAAATCATAAATGGCTTCAAACTCTGTTATCTTTAGTCAGTACAGTCAGTGATGAGGAATGCTGAGAGCTGTAGTACAGGGGTATCTTGAGTATTCTGCTATAACTTTAATTACTATGATGACTTCAGCTGATAGACATAAACTGGCATGTTCAACATTTAAAAAGCCATGGGTTCTTTCTTACAAACTTACAGGGAAGCTCCTCATAGTGAAAACTAGAGCTGAGCATAGAGTCCAGGACGTGAGTGATACTTTGAATGCTCTAATACAGCAGTTCTCAACCTTTAGCCCTCCGGGTTTTTTGGACTTCAGCTCCCACATTCCTAGCAACTGGTAAGCTTGCTGGGATTTTTGTGATCTGAAATTACATTTTAAAGAGTAGCTGCTAAAGCCACAAATATTTGATTGTGCACACAGCCATTTCTTCTTCCTGACCAGGAAGGAGAAAAAAGAAGCACTACAGGGGGATGACACACAGTGTGTCTTCAGTACAGGCAATTTTTCCAGTCCCTTTGCTCCAGCAGGCATTAAAAACAATAGTCAGCTTCCATGTCCTAAACCTCAGCCTCCCTCTCTCTCAGCAGTAGCATGCAAGCAGAACCAGTAAAAGAAGAAGAGGAGCACCACTACATCATGGTCCTTAGTTTCTCCTTTACATGGCAAAAAATAGACGAGGCAGTGCAAATTTTAGCCACCAGCAGGAACTACACCAGTCCAGCTCTGCCACTTAAAGGTGAAGTTTCAAACAAATGTGAATGGATGTAGGTAAGCAATAGTCATTTTTCTCTAGCAAGAGGGATTATTACAGCTCAAGGATACACCTCAAATAAATAATTAATCATTTATTCCACTGCTCTGCCACCACATATCAAAGATAAGTGCCAATCAGGAAAAGGAAAAACATACTGGATCCCAAATTCTAAATCAGTGACAAAATTCAAATATAGATCCAAATTAATTTGAACTGTCCTTCTTTGCCATACTAAACGCATTCAACAACACAATCTAGTTTGTATTCCAAGTTCTTCCAATAAAGCCACCATCCCAAATCACAGCCAGCTCAGCAAACTGTTCTAGATTCCAAGATCTATGAAATACATTCTCCCTTTATACTTCAACAGCAGAAATAGCAACTCTAATTCTGAAAAAAAAAATACAGATATGAATGGCCGATCTGCCACAAAGATTTTGCAGCTGCAACACCACTTTCATTTTTCTTCAGTACTCCCAGGTACGGAAAAGTCACCAACCTTTAGCTGAGGGCAAATGGACAGGAAAAGCAAGAGTTAAGACTTCTGGAGAAAAGTGCTCCAAAGAAGAATAAAGAGAAGTAGAAAGAATCAAAGATCTCTGCAGGAAGATGGAAGGCCATAAATGCAGGGAAAGCACTGAAAGACACCAGGATGCTTTTCTTTAGAAATTACCTTGTAAGCTTGATGGCATGCTGGTTGGAAAGGAGAAAGTGGGGGGGAAATACGGTCAAGGGGTGCAGCTGATGGCAAAGGGTGTGATGGGCTAGGAGAACTGGGTGAACCCAGCAGAGAGGAGCCTACTGGGATAAATCTATCCTGTAGACACATGCTGTCAGGTGAGGTATCAAGGAGTCTCCTTTTAGAGAGAGACAGTTATGTCAAAATACACTGCACTTGAACTAACCATGAACCATTGTGTATGAAAGGAAGGTGCACTGGCTATTGCAAGAGCCTGTTCATCATATAGCTCCTTATGCAGGATTAGAGCCATTTTGGTTAGCTTGTCTCCTATTACATATCTCTAGATCTATATTTCCATCTTTTTGTCTATAATACTATTATGTCTATTTATGCACATTTCTGTTTTTTGTTTTTAATGTTGATACGGTCAATGGACTAATCAATAAACTTTGCTTAATTAATATAATATTATTTAATGTACATATTACCCATATTTTGGTATGTTTGCCTGATTGCTTAAAGAAATTGCATCTTTCATACTTTCCCACCATTCTTTTTTATAGTAAGACAGAAGGAGGGGAGAGTAGATTAGGAAATATTGGAAATAACTTAAGTTTAGTGGCTAGCCCTTTTGGTGACAAGATACTTTGGTGAATGAACCATTAGGAACAATCAAATTGAATCAGATCGTCTACTCTGTCTTTGGCTCCTCTTTTTGTAATGACTGGTACATTTTATTTTCTGTCTGTCGTCTGTAAAGAAAATAGAAATTGTAGACTGTTCCATGTTCTTTCTTCTCAAAATCTGTAATGCAAAATCCCACCCCCCTAAAAAAAAAACTACATCCCCAAAACCATGCCTTGATGAAATGGTTTCTAGATGTTCCCATTTGTAGTGGTTAGGTGCCCATCAAGGTCAGGCACTTCTTTATTATTGTACCTTGGTTCTGGAACATTTCAAGTTACCAGGTGACAGGTGCAGTGAAAGATTATATTCCATCACCAGAAAAGTTAATGCCACTCCAATCACCTTCCAATAATAATATAATAATAATAATTGTTACGTCTTGCCCACCTCTCCTCACTGTTAGAGACTGGTTGCAACATTACTAAAACACTTGTTCATCTAAAACTTTCTTTACAATACACTTACTAAAACTTATTTCAACAAAATACATATTAAAATACACAAAACAAAGATTAAATATAAGATGCAAGTTTAAAATTCGTCATTAAAACTGTCTGGGTAGTAGTGGCATGCATTCAGGTAAAAATTTGTCCCATTTTATTTCTGGGATTTCATTGCGAGGCCCGATCCGTTTTTGGTAAGCCTCCCAAAATTGAGATGGTTGCTTTTGGTTCTTTCATTTCGGGGCTGAGAATCAACCCCCTGGCTCCCTTTCCTGAGGCACTGGACTGCCTGGCATGTATATGTGTGGGCAGTGTGCTTCTTCCCTTCTTTCTCTTTCCTCCCTCCCTCCCTTGCACTCGCAATGCCCCACATTCACTCATGGGAGTCATGGCCAGGTAGGACCACCTCCCCTCCTTCTTTTCTATTCAGAGAGTGTTGGTGGGTGGCAGGGTATGTGTGTGGTGGGATATGTGACTATGCAGGTGCTCAGCTGCAGGCAGGCACTGACAGGCATGCACAAGCTTTCCAGGCCTGTCCATATGCCCCACGCCACACGCACACTCTCCCTGGAAAGAGAGTGTATGAGTGGCAGGGTGCAGGCAGGTCTGGAAAGCACACATGTAGCAAAATGTCATTTTTTTACCATAGTGTTTGTGTGCTGCACCTTTACATGCAGATTTGGTGATATCCACCATACTTACAACTCCTTTCCTCTCACAGAAACATTGTAGACTGAATTTTTCATTAAAAGAACATTAACAGTGAGTTATAGAAGAGTCACTTGATAGCCCATTGCATTGAATGCATCCCCAGTTGTCCACTGTGTTATTTTGTCAGAATCAGGTCCTATGTGACTGACAAGAATGGAATAGTTGGCATTATAAATAAATGGATGTGCATTACAGGGCAGAGTTTAGTACAGTTACTTTTTTAACAGAATTGACAGAATCGTCTAGAATTGTAGCCCATATTTGTCGCTGTCCCAGTCAAACCAGATTACACCATGTAACATGATTTTTATTCCTGGGTCATAAATATCATTTTCAAATTGTTTCTATTATTAAAAAAAATGGAAAGAATTGATTAAACTGCAAAAACTTTGTTTTTGCAGGACATCCTGCAGCACATTTTGTTCTAGTTTTTTTTCAATGAATATCTGATAGTCTCAACCATTTCAACATAGTTTATGGCAGTCACAAAATTGAAGTTTCTGGGGTAGAATAACTACTTTTCAAGTAAGAACAGTACAATTAAACAGGAATAACACTTTCAAACCAGGAATAGATTTTTTTCAAACTTTGTCTCAGTTTTATTTGTGTGTGTGTGTGATTTCTGCTTTGTCTCATAGTGTTTTCTGTGTGGGATTTCTACAATGAGTAGCAGAATTTTCTTCTCAGCAGAAATCTATTTATTTCTTTGCCATGATGGGAACAGGATGTGAGAATGAACTGGCTTCCTTTGAAATTAAAATTTCCTCTGGATTCCAGAATGGCAGGCGAGGAGGTTGGTGATAGGGCTCTGTTGTCACTTTGTCACTCGTTTGCTTGTGTCGGTCTTTAGTAGAGAAAGAGCCGCTTTCCCCTTTTTCAGATCAAGGCTTATCTCTCCACTACTCAAGAGCACCTGAGATAATGTTGACCTCTTTAGTCTTTGCTGCATATTTCCCTTGCTCTGTTCCCCTTATGAAAGGCAAGTGGGAGAAGGCGGTAAGCAGGCATCTCCTGCAGGGAAAAAAAACTCCTGCCCTTCTGTCTTCTACTTTTCAGGCTCAAATGAAAGGAATGCTTAAAGCTTAAACATTAAAAGGCAAATAGACTGAAATTGAAAAAAAAACACCACCCAGGCATCTGAGTTACTCCGAGGGAGAAATTACAATTTTGGAGGAAGATGGTGTTCTCTCTCTTTTTTAAAAGATAGCATTTCAAAATAAAATTGCGATTGCAGCAAAAGCACTTGGAAAGTCTGCTTGGACTGATTAGCCCCATGACTATTAGAGTCCCGTGTATGCGCTACTGCAGTGCTTACTGTAACAGAGCATGCAAAAGAGAAATTTCAGTTCAGTAGAGGCTGCATGATTCACTTTTCCCTGTTTGGAGGTAATGAACGCCATGGTAAGTTTATATCATTGATTTTTCCCCTTTTTTTGTATTTAAATACATTGGCAGCCTGGGAGGTGCTAATGGGCTCTGAGATTGCAGTCTGTTTATGGGATACATAATTATAATCATAATTAATGAATTAACAGTTCTAACAGTATGGCTTGTTCAGAGTGCTTTGCTAATACTGCCTTGTTATAAACCCTATGTAAAATAAGTCAGCATTATTTTTCCCATATTGCAGATGAGGCTGAAAGATCAGGTAATGATACTTTTTGAGACTGTGGCAAAGGTAGGAGCCAACCCAGAAGGCTCCTGTGAATCCCTGCTTTTGCATTTGAAAAAAATGAAATTACCGCACCCTTCTTCCAAATTAACTCCGCAGATAATACATCAGTCTTTCCTTGACTTGTTTTCCATATGTTTCTTCCCCTGGTCACTACAGTTTCATCTGGGAAGTGACATGGAATTCCACTGAGATGGACTTTTTTTCTTATGACCTGGTATCCTAGGATGGTGTATGGATCAGAGTATTGGGTTAGGATTTGGCCAATTCAGGTTCTGGTCTCCATTGAGCCATGTGAGGTTTCTTGTTCATTCAATCAACTTATCTCAATCTGATTTACCCCACACCTGCTGTGATAACATGGGTGGGAGAAGAGCCATGGAGGAAAGATGGGTTATAAATATAGCTGATATGCCCAATTTCATAGTTGATTCAGACATCTATAAATCACTCCATACAACCAATCTTACCATTCACAGAGGGGTATAATTACTAGAAATAGTGACCAATAATATCATAAGCATCTGAACAAATGAGAAGGGAAGCTGACAGTATGTTTTTATGCTCATGTGAATCACCACTAAGAAACAGGAGGTCTGTTTGGTTCATCACACATTAATGTATGATACAGATTCTCAATGGCTTCATCTTTATTTTTCTTTGGTTTGCCCGCCCCTGGGCGATCGACCAGAAACCTACTGGCTGAGCCATCTGTCTGTTTTCAATTCATTACCCTCTGAATAAGCCAACTGAATTATGTTTTCTTTTCCTCCTGTGCCACATGACAGCATTTGAGGAAAAAGGTGTGGCAGCAGGAAAATATATTCAATTCTCTTCTTTCCCAAAAGGAAAGGCAAATATCAACACATGGCTGACCAGCAGTCTACTTTCTAGCCTGTTCTTTCTGCATATGGCAGGTTGAAGCTATATTTCCTTCACAGAAGTGATCAATGTTTGCCTTTTTTAAAAAACTGTGAATTGTTATGATGTTGTATGTATTTGAGAATACTAGAGATTTAACATAGAAAATTTTGATTTTTCACTGATAGGATTGCCTATTTTGTTCTCTACACTCATGTCAGGAATTTGCATATACAGTGGGAGAGGATTAAATCACTTAAAGGAAGGGTGTCACAAAGGGTCACCATTTAAATGAAGGATCAGGAAATGGTTTGAGCTCAGCACCTGCAATTTCTTATGATTGGGCACCTTGGCTCAGATTTATGGGAGCTGCAGTTCAAAAAAGATAAGGAGTAGAGATGCAAAGAATATTTACCAGTTTTTATTTTCTTTCTGGGTAATGCCTTCCCAGAAACTCAGTCAGGAAGAATAGAACAGTAATGAGAACTTTACACTTCAGCCAGTCTTTGTACATCCTGAAGTTTTCAGAAAATTGTTCTGTGAAGAAACACGTATAAAGTTCTTTTGCATTACAATCATGGGGTTTTGTATATTTTAAAAGACATTTTTTAAAAAATAGCTTCATATCTTTGCTTGGAAGATTGACTTTTTTCTTCGCAGAAAAACACTAAAACACATACGGTTGTCTGGGAACAAAGTGGTGTCTGTGTGTGTAAACTTCACAATTCCCATTTTTAAAGCCCTGTATATTTCTAAGCAGGCTAATTTCCTGAAATATATCAGCCATACGAATAACAGGATAAAAACCCATGCAGGTGTGTTTGTTTTCTCTTCAGTGAGGAATCAACTATAGAAATTATTCTTTACTTACAAGGATGAAATAGTTGGATAAACGATCATGAAGCTTAAGATCATCAGGAGAGGCCCTGCTCTCGATCCCACCACTCTCGCAAATGCGGTTGGTGGAGACGAGAGACAGGGCCTTCTCGGCAGTGGCCCCCCGTCTGTGGAACTCTCTCCCTAAGGAGATCAGGTTGGCCGCCTCCCTCCAGTCCTTTAGACAACAACTGAAGACCTGGCTCTGGGGCCAGGCGTTTGATTAGAGGCCAGCGGCAATAGGAAAAATAAATTTGAATTTTGCGATATGGATTCTCCCGGCTTGGTTTGGTTTTACTGGCACGTTAATCTATTAATTTATTGTTAAATTTCAGTGATGTTCGTGTTTTAAAATTATTTTATTGTGAATTGTAATTTTTATGTTATTTATGCTGTGGCATCCTCTGATGCTCATGTGAGGCCACGCTGAGTCCCCCTTGTGGGGAGAAGAGTGGGATATAAATTTATGGAATAAATAAATAAATAAATAAATAAATAAATAGTTAAATGAATAGATAAATAAATAAATCCTTTATCTGCTATGTATCCAATCTAGATGTTCTTTCAGAATTTAATTCAGCACCTTGGATAGCTGCTTTCAAGTCTGAAATAAAACCAAGATTTGATTCACTTTATTCCCTGATATAGAAACAGCCGATCACTACTGATCTGTTGCCCACAATATATGGTCATCAGAGCAATATATGGTCATCATTGATAGAAATGATGACCATATATTATTCTGTGTAAACTACATGTGTAAATAATTGTCTTAATAAAAAGTCAAGCCATTGGTTCAGTGCTGCCTGCAGCAGCTTTCTGTGGTTTCAGCCAGGAGTCTTTTCCTGCAGTACCCAGAGATGCTCAAGTTTGAACCTCGGATCTTCCCCAGCCAAGCAGGTGCGATATTACTGAGTGACTGCCCTTCCTCATTATTCTTTTAATTAGGCTACTTTTTCTTTCTTGCTTTGACATTTGTGTTGGGATTAATGTGACTGGCAGTAGAATCTAATAAACAAGAATTTTGGAAATGAAGTCTGTACACCCTCCTCTTCGTCTCAGCAAATGGATTTGAAAGCCTCAGCTTGGCTGTGCATCAGCTGGATTTCATTGTGCTAGGGAATGGATAATCAAAGAAGAGAATTGCTCATGGCTGCAAATTAAGAGTTTTGTTGAGCTTACATGTGTGCTGCTAAACAGCAGTATAACGTCATTAAAATAAAGCCTAGGTGTAGATAAGCATATTAGCCTGAAAGTTAAATGGATTCTTATGGGAGAACATCACAGGGCCTTTCAGAGGCCACTGGGGCATCTGAGATTTGGTGGCAGGTGTTCCATAGTAAAAGACAAAACATGGTGGTCACCCACGGTCAACTAGATCTGCACATTTCCTTGACTCATCCCATTACAGCTCAAAAATATGAAGAGTGAAAAGAAGAATGAGCAATACAATTGGTAATACAACACATGCCTGGCCAGTGCCAGTGGAGCTCATTGACTTTATTAGGCACATTGGTTATGTCATGGGCCCACTCAAGTATGATATGGTTCTAATCAACCAGACTCATAGGAGTGAAGACTATGTATACTTTCCAATGTTGGGGAAGGTTTGGAAGGCTAGAGAAGAGCATAGCTAAAGGAAATATCAAAGTTACTAACTTTGCAAGCATCAGAAATATCATCCCAAAACTTCCTGACAGTAAGAGCTGTTCAGCATGGGAGGGGGCTGGGCTGGTTGGCACTTGTGGTCTCCTCCATCTCTATGATTCTACAATTCTATAAGTATATGAAAATGATTTTTATTCACCTTCAGGCAATACACTTTGGGGATCTTATGTATTGTTGCTCTTTACATAAAAAGAACAACACACATGTCTGGATGAATCATCCGGTAATATCATAGAAGACTCCCTCCCCCCCCCCCCTCACAATCTGGTACTATTAACTTTTCAATCAGATGTCATTTTTGATATCTTTGTATCAACATTTTGATTGGGTTACTTTAAACATTTGATTCCTTTTGTTCACCCAGTTCCTTCTTTCTCATTTCAAGACCATTTCAGTGTAAGACTTAAGATTATCAAAAGCCTAACCTACCCACATGATTTCTTCTATGAACCTGGTGCTGTGATATGTAGAGAACAGGGTACTCTAGTACAATTGTATTTTTAAATATGGCCTCCATTCTCTTTATCTCCCCCTCCCTCCTTTCCTTGTGACCAACAGCTCAAGGTCTGTACATCATCTTTTCCCCCACTTTATCCACAAGCATCCTGTAAATATATTTTATGGTAGCTATGTTGTCTATGCAGCAAACAAAACATAATCCAGAATCCACAAATGCACCAAAGGGCACAAAACACAGGATACAAGCTTTCTAAGCTCTATTGTCTTCCTCATCAGACAAAATATGTTGAAATTACAAAAGGGATAGTGTTGCAGTAACAGCCTAATTGTGTCTTAGATATTGTTTCTATTGTTCAGCTATTGTTCAGGACCTCCTGTAGGCAGGGGCCACTCACACCTTTTTGGCCATGTGGAAACCCAAACAAAAGACCCCTTTGGAATCAAGGATGGCCTTTCATTTTGTGAAACCATGGGCTTCTTTCACAGATAAAGAACAGCGACTTTCTAAAAAAAAATCACAATACATCACCCACTGAGCTTCATGGCTTGTTTGACATTCAATGGGGATTTAATCTAGATCTCCTCACTCCTAGTCCTATCCACACGGGAACATATCCTACTTCAGAAAAATCACTATAATATATTGCAGGTTTTACTATAGTTGCTATAGTTGAGTTGATGAGGTACATAAACATTAAATACATTTTTCAGTTTTGGGGCATATGGATTCTGTAATATTTTCTGAAACATAGATTTTAAAATCTGCAATAGAGTGAGGGATATTGCATACTTCCTTTCATATACAGAGCTGTGTATGTGCTCAGAGATGGGGTTATTAGTAAATAGTGACCTATTCATTATGGCTGTTGAGTCATATATCAATGTGTATTTCCTACTCTTGGAAACCTGCTGATAGAGTGCTAGTAGTGAAAGGTAGCCAGAACTCTTGAGATCCGCACTTCAGCTTTGTTTACCTCGCTAGCCTCCAGCATTATTCAGATGGCATTCTTGAAGCCTGTTGTGTCAACACACAAAGGAGGAGGGAGCACACTGACATTGCCCCTTCCATTGCTCTTTGTACACAAAGGGTTATTAATCTGAAGATGAGTGCCTTTTTAGTCTGGAGGTATTTCCTCTGAGTTCCCCTGCAGATGGAGACATTCTCTGGATAGTAGACTCTCTCTGCTTTGAACATCAGCTTCCAGAAGTAGGACAGTGGCTGAATCTGGGATTGATGAGCATGTTGCACTCTGGCCTAGATTCACATTTGCACCACACAAGGGTCCTGTATTACTAACTAAACAGTTTATTGAAGAAAACAAATATAAGAAGGCCAAAAGGCAAAAAGTAATACAAAAAGCGATGTCCCAATGGCCAATAAAAGGCAGCACTCCATACATCAGAGTTCTGTTCAAAAGTAACAAGATAAAGGGAAAATCAAGAATCAAAACATAAGCATAAATCCATAATCAGGAACACAGAAACTTCTTTCAAAACATAAAACCATGAACCTGAGCACAAAACTTTTGCAACGAACTTAAACATAGACTTGAACATGGAGCAAGACCAAGGTGTAAACGGTAACATGCCATTGCCTATTCTAACCCTTTTAATAAACAACACTTTAATTTAAGGACCACAAAGCCATGAGGTCATGTCTTCGACATCTGCTTTGTTGTTTCAAGGAAGTCTCTGTGACCTCTCTTTCTCCTCCCGAAGATCAAGCTTCCAAACTCCTACTGACCTCAGCTGTTTTCCCAGGGGAAAGATCTCTCCCTTCTAGCTCCTTATCTTCCATTTTCAAGGAACAGCTAGGGAAAAGCTTCTCCCTATCTTCTGATGCAACAGCATCTCCATCTCCTCTCTTCTCTGAAGCAATTTCTCTCTCACCAGACACAGACCCATTCTCCCAGACAGAATCATAATCTAAAATCCCCTCATTTCCCACACTGGAAATCCCATCAGGAAATCCCATGACTGAACAATCCCCTCAAATTCAGCTTCTGCTGAACCACAACAGAGCAGGCTTGACACTTTTCCTATTCATATGTGCAGAATAAATAAACCCCAGCATAGTGCTATAGAGTTCATTAAATCTTTTAAAAGATTATTTTTCTTCTTGTAGTATTATAGTATTATGTAAGTACATTATTACATCTCAATCAAAAGTAGCCTTCACATTTTATATAAAACTTATATTATTATACCAACTTCTCCAATTTAAAATATATGTATCTCCTTCTCCTTCCTTAAAAAATTAAAAAAGTTAAAATTGACTTATCTACCAACCAAAAGACATTTTTGGATAAAAATTAGTCATCTTATTATTATATGATATTTAAAATCTTACTTCGTACTATGTAATTACCAATTTTTAAATTCACTTTTCAAATCCCACAAGTGTTTTCATGTTATCTTTCTTTTACAATAAAAATCATAAAAGGTTCCCAATCTTTTGAAAAATTTTCTATGGACTTTCCTTTTATCATATTAATTAATTTTGTTCATTTCTGTCATTGCGAACATTTTTACTGTTTTCTCCCTTTCTCTATATTCTTCATTTTTTTAAGCATAGAGTATTTTTCAGAACCATATAGCTTGAAGTTCTAACTTTTAGTTCTTTCATTTGGTCATCTCATAAAAATAGAGTCAGATCTAGATCCACTTTAGGTTTGTTTTGTTTTTCACAAAATCCACCACATATGGTAAGAAAGTACCTTGATGTCTTTCACACTTCCAACACACATCTTTGGTGTCTTTATACATCTTAGATCATTTAGACGGAACTAAATGCCATCTGTACATGATTTTATACAAGCTTTCTTTAAGGTAAAAACTTGGAATGTATTTCAAACCTTTAGTTTATATTTTCCTATCCCATATTCCTATGTTAATCAAATATTGAAGATTCTGAATCCATATTCAGATATTTATCAAATGTCAGGTGGATAGGCTTGAAGCTCCAATCCAATGGATGCTTTTTTGGGAATAGGTACTACTGAACACAGTGATGCTTGCAGACTAAACATAATCATAATGCAAGCATGTATTGAAATAGTCAGCCTGGCAACTATGAGTGGTGTTCCTTCTACCTAGGTTAAAAAAATAGCAGTGGAAACAGTTTGTCCCCTCTCACACACTCTCCCCTCATACTTTCAGACAGTCATCGGTTGCTTTCAATGTAGCTAAGATGTATGAGTGTAAAAATCATGCCTTTCTTGGGACAGATATAGTTGGAGTTTTTAGAGAGACATATACTGTAGAATAAATACTGTTTGACACCACAATGACTGCCATAGCTCCGTGCTATGTAATACTTGGATCTGTAGTTTGTAGAAGCACTAGAACTCTTTGGGGGGAAAGGCAAAAGACTTATAGTAATACTTATCCAAGTATTACATAGCACGGAGCTATGACATAGCACGCAGCTATAACTCCCACATTCCATAGCACTGAGCCACTGCAGTTAATGTGGGATCAAACTGCATTAATTCTATGTTGTAAATGCACCCATACTTTATGGTGAATGGTTGTGATATGTTAAAGAGATACTGCTAAAATGCTTCGAGATTAATTGATTTCTATATATCTATATATACATTTAAACAATTTTGATATTTTAGAAGTACATTAATATTTTACAGACATCTACCAATGATAGAATAATCATTTTAATTGTCTAGTTTTTCAGGTTAAAAATGGACCATTGCAAGAAAGAGTAAATATGTAAGATTATTTGTTCACTGAGAGACCTTCAAGTAGATTTCTTCTTTTCCAATCTTGTTCTTCACATCTGTGGGGGGGGGGGGGGGGGGGGGGGGGAGAGAAAAACAACATCATGACCTAACTTTTCAAATAGGATTGTGTTCAAAGAAATAGGTTCATATACACAATCACATACCAGCAGTGCACTGTATAACATTTAATCAAATGTGATATTCACTGACTGAGTATCATTCTTTTTTCCTTTTCCTTTTTGTTTTGAACCTGTAACAAAAAGCTAATTTCCACTTTCACCATGGGCTGCAAAAGAGCAAAATGTAAAACAAAAGCCTTTTGCTTATTGAATCTCCAGCAGGAGAGCAAAAAGAAATGAAAGACAGCCCACACACTGGAAATGCCATTATTTTAAAAACCTACTCTTCCCCCTACTTTAGTCAGTGTCCTGATTTCAGGCACACAGCTGCATAATCTAACCATCCAAAATCATTACCAGTAAAGATGTACATATCAAGGTGAGAGAACAGGCAAAAAGAATCCAAAGTCAGGGGCCAGACAGACAGGAAGACCAAGTCCAGGCCAATCCAAAGCCAAAATCCCATAGCAATCCAGGATCAAACACCAGGCAAACAGCCAGGAAAGGAGTCTTAATACTTTCAAGATTGCCAGCAACTACTCTCTTCTCAGTAATGTCTGCAACCTCAGGCCAACACGTTTTCTGAACGATGTTAAAGATTTTCAGTAGGATCCCTCAAAATGATGTTTATTTTGCTATTAAGGAGTCTTTTGTCACAGGCTTTTATTTCTTGAGGGCTTAGAGGTGGCTTTGCTTCTATCTCTTCTGCTCAGCTCTTCTGTCTTGAGGAGGTAGGCCCTCATCCATCTCTTGGGTAACCCCAGGCACTTCTGGATCCAAATTTCTGCCGATTCTTGCAAGGGAGAGCTGGCTAGGACTTCATGGTCCTTGTTTAAAAGGATTGTTCCCACAAATGCATGACAGAGTTGGAGGGAGAAAACATTTTTCATTAGGAACAAGTGAATTCATCTGTTTGCAATCTGTGTTGCTTTTGTACTTCTTTCCCCAAGTTTCACCCTGTGCCTTTATTATACTGAAAGCTATATTTGGGGGGGGGGGGGGGGGGGGGGGCTGTTTCATACATATAAATGCAATCAAAATATTGTCGTCCAAACTCACGTCTACAAAATAAATGATTGGGGAAAATAGTAGTGGTTTTCTCTCTGTCATCTTACTTTTAACATCAATAGGTTTTCCTTCCTTGCAAATAACAGGAATGATGCCTGAATAAATGTTTAACTGAAATTCTGAGTGATCATTGTTTTCTATCATACAGCCTTGGTTTCTACAAACAATGTTGACTCTTCTCAACAAATCAATCAAATAAGCATGGACGTTTACATATTGACATGGTTAAACTAGGGGTGAAGGAAAATTTTCATATAATTTGCATTTTTCACAGAACAGATAGAAGTCTTGAGATTAATACCTGTAACTTCATTGCGTGGATACATTCTTTTTCTGCTTTTTTATCCTTCCTCCTAAGCACAGATCTTCGCTCCTTAGTCTGAACTTACCACATGTCCCACAGCTATTTTTCACTCTACATATAATCTATGTGATTTACACAGATGGAGACACAGAGAGAGATGCATTGAGTGTCAATCAGTGTCAAAAGGCTGAGCCATTCTTCTATTCTGTAACTTTTAGTTTGGCCCTAATTTCACATTCATGTTTTTAACAAGGAGAATAAAGAATAATGTTATGGCCCACACCTTGCATTCTGGTACTACTTAGGAGAATAAAATTACTGGAAAATGTACCATTTCCAATAGGTCTATATGAAGACCAGTGCTCAATGTGTTCTGAGCCATGATGACTAGTTTTAAATAAGTTTATATAAAAGGCTCAGATCTGAAAAGTGAGTTGATATAGAATTGGCAAAAAGCCTGAATTGGTCTGACCATTTTAAAAATAATTGGGTTAGCACTATATGATGATGGCAATGGTGGCATTGGATGTGACTACTCTGAGGAGCACCACAGGAAAAAAAGTTGGCTTATTTAATTCTCCTATGCAGGAATGACATATTTCAAATGTTGTCTTCTCTTTAGCAAGATAATAAAAGGTGTTTTTTTTTACATTCCTTTATTTTTTTTAGTTATTTCTGTGATTGGGGGAATTTGTGCAAAAATATTGTGAACAAACCAATATTTTCAAGAAAATGTTTTTGCACAAAAATTGTTATTAGCCAAAGCAATCTCATTTTGTGAAAATATACTTTTTGCAAACAATCTTGCAGAAATTTACTCTTTTTTTAAAAAAAATGGACAGCCAATATGTTTAGCCATTCTTTCTTAGCAAGGATTAAAGTGTTTGCTTTACTTCCTTCACCAGTGCCACGAATCTCCATGATAGCAATAGATATTGGAGAAGGGAGAACAGAGTTGAGCTGTCGAGCTCCATAAGTGTTGAACCCACAAGCACATGAACTCATATATATGTGAAGTTGAATGAGAAATTGGTTCATCCTGAGAAGACCGTGATGATTGAGATTTCATTTGGAAGAATGTAAATATTCACTAAATAAAGTGGCTCTATATTTAGATAGGTTATAGGGTGAAGCCTAGATAATCAAGATCACATTGAATTTTTCCCTTGGTGGACATTGATTCTATCCTTAATCCAGTATATATAACTTTTTTCTGCTAGTGAGGGTGCTGGAAGGAAGCACTGGCACATGGTGAGATTCTGTAAAGTCAACATGAGAAACAACTACTTGACATTAGATACGTTGTGGTCCATTGCTTTATTTAAGATATTCATGCTTCTAAATTAAAAACGGAGCTGTAGAATAATTTTTCCACTCATCGTTTGCAACACAACAAGAAAACTGAATGTGGTGTGAAGGATAGGCTAGACCTCGGATTTAAAGGCAATTTATAGCTCCAGTGACTTGTAAGATAAAATAGTGTGTTGAGTTTATTTCATTCCTATCATAGCTAGGAATGGGTGAATGAATACAGAGAAAATATAACCCAATTGAACCTGTCTTGAAAACTTTGCTCAAAATTCTAACTCAACCCTACAGAAAGGTCCTTAAAGCTAAAGGACCTTGCCAGAGAGTTCGCAGAAAGGAAATTTGTCTATGGAGAATTTGATATTGATCTCAAAGAATGACCTGTAGTTCTTATAATTGCAACGAACATTAGAATAAGTCTACTGGTACATAATTTTTATGACACAGCTCTCCTATACATCGTGCATTTATGTATTTATTCATTCCATTTGTAGACCAACCTTATTCCAAAGTGGGACTCCCGATGGCTCACAAAAAAATCAGTTAAAACCAACAATTAAATACGAGACATTATTAAATTGCCACACTAAAGGTTTTTTCAAAAAGCAAAAGCCTAGTAAGAAGCCTCACCATGAGTGACAACACAGTAAACGTCTGCTTAAACAAAATAAGCATTGATTGCCTGAGGAAGGAGAGCAGTGCCATCCTAATGTCATCTGGAAGGAAATTGGAGTCATTGAGACATAGAATCCTAGAGCTAGAAGGGGCATCATGGGCCACTGAATCCAACCCTGTGCTCAATGCAGGGTCTCCACTTTAAGCATCCTCTATTTGAAGACATCTAAATAAGGAAACTCTACCACCCCTCTTTGCAATTGACCAAGACAGCTTCCTTGGAGTCAAATGGAAAGAAGAGATGGAGTTGTGTATCATCAGCATATTTCTGACTTTGAACCCCTTAACTTATCCATATATGTCATTTACTAAGGTGACTAAAATATTCTCCATCCTACGTAAAACCAGGCTTAGAGCCAGATTGAAATAAACCTAGGTGATTTGTTTAATCTAAATTCCTGAAGCTAGGAAGTCCCCACAGCTCCAAAACTTTGCCCATAAATGGAATGTTAGAGACTGGCTAATGATTGTTGACAACTGTGAGATCAAGACTGAATAAACCTGTAGGTTTTTAATTAAAAAAATACTCATCCTGCTTGTAAACAGTTAGTATATCATGGAGAGGTCTAAGCTATACCTTTTCTTGATGAAGATACACACGATCTCATCAGACAGGGAAAATTTAGTGTCCTAGCTTGCTTTGACCCTGTTTAATGGACTGAGCCCCATGCTGGCCATCACACAATGTTGTGTGACTTCCAGTGGAGGCCCCGTCCCTAACCAGGGTGAAAGCATCACCAGAGGCTTTTCTCACAACACAGGAGGCTTTCCATGTGTGCTGGCTTTAATGGAGCCAGCACAGGTCCTTGCCGGGAGGATGACACTTTTTTCATGTGATGTTGAAAGTGCCACTAAGATGAAGCTACACACACTGTGATGGATTTGCCCTTCTGCCTTCCTCTTTTCGCGGCAAAGCCAGATGAAGAGGGATGTGTTACATGGCCTTCACGATGAGGCCTTAATCAAGGCTCTGAACACGCATATTCCTCTGCAAGGTTGTTTCCCTTTCTCTCCTGTAGTGGTGACTCTTCTGAGATTTAATATTATTCCAATACTAGCCGTCCCCTGCCATGCATTGCTGTGGCTCACATGGGGGTTCTGTGTGGAAGATTTGGCCCAATTCTATCATGAGTGGGGTTCAGAATGCTCTGTGATTGTAGGGGAACTATAAATCCCAGCAACTACAACTCCCAAATGTCAAGATTCTATTTTCTCCAAACTCCACCAGTGTTCACTTTTAGGCATATTGAGTATTCGTGTAGAGTTTGGTCCAGATCCATCATTGTTTGAGTCCACAGTGATATCTGGATGTAGGTGAACTACAACTCTCAAACTCAACGTCAATGCCCACCAAACTCTTGTAGTGTTTTCTGTTGATCATGGGAGTTCTGTGTCCCAAGATTGGTTCAATTCCATCATTGGTGGAGTTCAGAATGTTCTTTGATTGTAGGTGAACTATAAATCCCAGCAACTACAATTCCCAAATGACAAAATCAATTTTTTGAGTGAAGGGCATACATTGGCCTGATAGGTGTCTTGTGTCCAAATTTGGTGTCAATTTGTCCAGTGGTTTTTGAGTTCTGTGAATAGCACAAATGAACATTACATTTTTATTTATATAGATTTAATCCAGACATTGATATCCAATCTTTATATGTAGAAGTATAACCTATCACTTCCATTTTAAATACACATGCATATCTTTATTACAAGCTTCTGACTATAAAACAGAAGTTTTCATTTTCTGTTTTATAAGGTATGGTTAAAAGCTGAAGACAGCTCTAACTTTAAAGGACATCCTGCTAATTTTTTCAGAAGGCTATTTATTACATATGCAAAGATCTGTCTGGCACAAATCATTGTTTGATCTTCAAATTGTTGTCTTTATGTTTTTTATGACTCAGTAAATAACTGCTTTAACTGTTTTATTTGCTATGTACTGTATTGTTGTATTGTGTTGGGCTCCGGCCTGCTGTAAGCCGCATCGAATCCCTTGGGAGATGCTAGCGGGGTACAAATAAAGTTATAATAATAATAATAATAATAATAATAATAATAATAATAATAATGGGCAAATTATCATTTATTTCCTTTTTATGGGGTGGTACTAATTGCATAACCAGAGTAGTGATGTCGAATCCTCTGTTTTCTTCTTTGTTGTTGGTTGTTGTTAAGTATCTCTTTAAAGACGAAAAAATGAATTAACTAGCTTGTCAATCAGTTGAAAGCTGTTACCATTTCCCTCTGTTGCTAAATAAAGAAAAAACGTGATTTTATGAAGAATCAGTGTCTCACAAGATATTCTGAAATACTACTGTTTGGAATAGAATATTGCTACCCTGAGGGTTCAGCTCAAATTGTTGATTCCTCAGAAGAGCGGATTGAGCCAGCAAAAGTTAGCAAAAGAGAACAGGTGGGGAGAAAGAAAACAGCACAGCAAGAAAGAGTAAATTGTTTATTGCTTAAGAAATTGCATTTTAAACACACACACATGAGCCGAGGCTTTTGTCTTTATGCTGCAGGCTGGGGGTAGGCAGAGTCTGTTTTTGGTATGCCTTTTGCCCTAATCTGAACAGCGCTGATCTAGTTTATTTTATGAGTGGATCCATGTGAATTCCAGCCTCCAGGCCTCCTGAGCTGCAGCTCAGCAAATACAATAAGCAGCAGTTCTTCTCGCCTGGAGGGGTGGTTATGAATTTTTTATTGCTGATTTTCTGACATACAACTCCAACAGTGTTTTTGTTTTTGTTTTTCAAAAATCTTTTAAGCAACAGAGATTCATTTCCAAGGGTGTTGATACTGCAATGCAAGAACATTTTTTATATGTGGCCAAATCTTTTCCTTCCAGGGGCAGAGTTATTTAAGTGGGCCAGTCAAACGCACTCACAAAGAAGGCCTGCTGACATTGGCTGTGATAGGTTGACACATACATTTATTATAGGGGATCAGTGGATGTCAAATCCATTTCTGCGATCAGTGGTAGATATATTGCAGCAGAGATAGAAAAACAATTGGTGAGAAGCAAGGGCAGTAAACTCTTTCCCTAGGAAAGCCCTTTATGTTTTGTTGGCAAACTAGTGAATGATTCCACCCAAGGTGCTTCTGTCTGTGTCTGGAAATGAAAATGTACCCCCCCCCCCAAAAAAAAAGCAGCATGATGCAAATTACATAACTGTATATGGTTTTGACATAGATCCAACTTGGTAACGGGGTGTCATTCCTCTCTAACTTAATTCACAGAAAGCACCATGAATAATTTTAGGAACTATGTTTCTGCTTAAAGAGAATCTTTCAAAAATTGTAGTATTTGAAGATTTTTCAATTAGGGATTTCATTTGTACAACATTCACATATGAGGTTTTTTTTTTTTGCACAAAATTATTTTCTGTTTGAATATTTATGTTCCTTGTACAGAATATTCAATAGTTGTGTGTATGTGTGTGTGTGTGTGTGTGTGTGTGTGTAGAAATGAATGATATGTTTTTTCTTCCCGGAATTTAATTATTTATTTCCAGTATTTACACCCCACCCTTCTCAAACCCCTGGGAGGGGGGGGGAACTCAGGGTGGCTTCCAGCCAGCAACAATTCGATGCCTCCATGTACACATAATAAAATACATAACAGAATCAATAATTATATATAGTTAAAAACATCAAGTCAATACAATGAAAATCTACTAAAATATACCAGTCTGATAGCCATTATCTAGCTGAATTCAGTAGTTGGAGACTCCATCAAGCTTGTCCCTAGCAATTGTCATCATTGTCATTGTCATTGTCTGCATAGTTCCCCAAAGGCCTGGTCCCACATCCACGTTTTAACTTCTTTCTAAAGGAGAGGAGGGATGAAGATAACCTAATTTCCCCAGGGAACGAATTCCACACATGGGGGGCCACCACCGAGAAGGCCCCGTCCCTTGTCCCCACCAAGTGCATTTGTGACAGAGGCTGGGCCAAGAGCAGGGTCTCCCCAGAAGATCTTAAAATCCTAGGTGGGACGTAGAAGGAGATACATTCAGACAGGTACTCTGGACCGGAACCGTGTTTCTTATTAGTTTCCAGATTCCCTTTGTTAGGGATTTCCATCACTCATAAAAATTATATTTTTGACCATTTCCTAATATTTTGGATAGACTTTTCATTCCTCTATGGAGGTAAATACTTTTATTTGATTTAGAATTGCTTAAACACAAATTAGGATAGCACAGTGGCTAAGGCTGAAGTCTGGAAGTATAGACAATAGCTCACTTTTAAAGACTCACTTGGCAACAGATATCAATAAAATAATTCACAAGGCAGCACAAAATTATCTCTTGATCATGGAATAACTAAATCTAATATAACATTTGATGATAAAACTGTTCCACCCATTGTAAAACTGTTGCTGTATCACGGTGGTTCCCAACCTTTTTTTGACCAGGGACTACTCTCCAACATTAGTACCCAAAGGATTACGAATCAGTTTTTGGTTAACTTTAGATTGGTTATTCGCGGTGCTGATTCAGAAAATTGCACTGGATAGACCACATCAGCAACCACGGCCACAGGTTGGGAACCACTGCTGTATAAGAACAGAAGAAGCTTCAAGGAGGCACCATCATCATTGTTGTATACTTTCTAGCTGTTTTTGATGTAAGATGACCTTAAGATGAACCTTATCTTAGCAAGATTTGTTCAAAGGACCAGTTTGCACATCGTACAGGTTATTTCCAAGACATAGTAGTTGTTATAAACCGCATTGAGTTGCCTGTTTGGGTTGAAAAATGCGGTATAGAAATAAAGCAAATAAATAAATAAAATAATAAAAATTATACAGGTTTTTAAAAATGATAATGTATATGCTGTATGAATACATGAACATATTAGGTGGAGAATGAAGTTAAATGGGGAAAATAAAAAAGTTTCACAATTTTTTATGGGCAGGGGAATCTTAGAAAAATTGACAAAGATTCTC
Source organism: Anolis sagrei ordinatus (assembly GCF_025583915.1). Classification (NCBI taxonomy): domain Eukaryota; kingdom Metazoa; phylum Chordata; class Lepidosauria; order Squamata; family Anolidae; genus Anolis; species Anolis sagrei. Next base: position 175,499,649 of record NW_026844366.1, on the reverse strand, counting down.
CCATCCTTTATGATAATCAGATTAAATGGCAGATAGGATAAATACACATATGAATTATTGTAATAGTCCATGAACATGGAAGTGTAGCATGTCTGGGAGCAGGCTATACAGGAACTTTTCTATGACATGAAACCTTTAATTTGAAGCAATATGTCCCTTCTACATGCCATGCCATGTGTTGTGAATGGCTCCATAAAGTGGTCAGCCAACAAGTTGTCTAGAACACACGATGCCACACATGTTACAAGATTATGGTAAAAAATGAAAAAAAAAAGGTAGATTTCCATTAGGCTTATTGTCGGATTGTAGTGTGTAATATCTGGAGAGATCTTCCCCTTTTCTCATCAGAACAGTGAAAGAAATGAGATAGAAAAAGAGAGTGATGTCTTTTTTGTTTCTTTATCTCATATACATAGAAGGAACAATTTAATCTCTTGCAAAAAGACCAGGTCATGTGTCAATCTTTATAGTCCTCTGCAAACTGTTTTTAAATGAAAAATTAATCCAATTAATTGGTGCTCTTATAACAAAGTGATTTGCAGCTATGTTCTTTGCCACAGTGATCTTATTAACATGAATCTGCTTTTACTTTAATTTTAACTTCTTTTTCACCAGAAGTACGATGTGCTCATTTGCAGTTGCATTTGAATTTATTATGTTTGTACCTATATCATGAGTAGAATATGATATGAGCATCTCTTCTATATAAAAGAGAAAAGCATCACATTCAAAATAAAAAAAGAATTTGGAAATGAAACCAATGTGTTATCAAGGAGGGTTCTTTAGATTACTTTGGTGAAAGACCGAGGACTTGGAAACATTACATTTCCCAGAATCCATTGGGAGCATGACCAATTTGAGACAGTTATACTTTAAAATGTCATTTTCTCAAAATCTGATTACAGTGCTCTTTGTGATCTATACTGGAACAGATTGAAAGGGTTTTGGAGTACTTTGTTCACAGTGTCTATATGTTTCAAGGCATCTTTATAACCAATGGAAAGCCTTTCCAAAGTGAAGTATAAAGGCAATTCAGATGCCCACTAAAAATAAGGGAAAAGTCTCCCTAAGTGTGCTCCGCTCAAAATGCCATTTCAAGCTGCATTTCAAGGAAAATATCCCAAAATTGAATGCTTTAACTGATCCTGGGACATCACTTAAAAGAAGAATGAATATACGGTGGGTCTTCACCAGGGTTTGGTTCCAGGACTCTTGTGGATAACAAAATCTATGGCTGCTCATCCCATTATATTCAGTGAGGTAGTATACTTGTGTATTTTCTATACCATTGTAAAATTAAGCTTTGCTTTTTAGATTTTATTAGAATGGGATATTATCAACTATAATGTCATTTTGAAGTCCTCCATAACTGGCAGTAATAGGGTTATTCCCAGGATCCAGAGCATCACACTGTCAATGCTCAGCCAAGAGTGCATAATTTAAATAGAGGATGGAAATGTTCTTCAAAGACATTTTTTAAAGTGTTAAAATATGTTTTTTGCATTAGGGCTTGTATTTCCCCCCCGGACTGAATCTGTGGTTCAATACTTATTTTGTACAGAAACTAGCATTTTCTGAGTAAGAAGCAGGATTTTATGTTTAGAAAGTAAAATGTCATCTAACACATATTTTCTCTGCAAAGCATCTCTGCGAATTTCGTGAAGACTATTGCAAAATTGAATAATGCAAATAATATTGGAAAATTGTTTATTTGACCTTATGATGAGGTTGACTGCTCTATTTCTTTAGCATTTTAAATACTATGTGAAGGATGCATCATGAAAGAACAAGAATGCCCTTCACTACTAGAAATTCATTACTAGATGTTGATTCCCTTCCCCTCCTTTGAAGACTAGTCAGCAAGGCAGCTGTAATATGCATAAAATGGGCAACAAAGTCAGAACTGAAATAACCCTGTGGTGTCAGAAAAAGGTTAAAATGTTCATTTGGGAAATCTGGTAAAGGACAACTAGCTGAGCGTTCTGGTTTTAGGAGTCTGCAACAGATGTTGTAACCACCTCTCTCAGGGTTTTCATTGGACATCACCTAGACTTTTAAAGGCCTATGAAATTACAGAGGTTATTGACAATAGAATAATATAATCATTGAGTTGGAAGAGACCTTGTGGGCCACCTGTCCAACCCCCTGCCAAGAAGCAGGAAAATCGCATTCAAAGCACCCTCCACAGATGGCCATCCAGCCTCTGTTTAAAAGCTTCCAAAGAAGGAGCCTCCACCACACTCCGGGGCAGAGAGTTCCACTGCTAAACAGCTCTCACAGTTAGAAAGTTCTTCCTCATGTTCAGGTGAAATCTCCTTTCCTGTAATTTGAAGGCATTTGAAGGCTAAACATGTCTAGCTCTTAAAGCTGCTCCTCATGGGGCTTGTTCTCCAGACATTTGATCATTTTAGTCGCCCTCCTCTGGACACATTCCAGCTTGTCAATATCCCTCTTAAATTGTGTTGCCCAGAATTGGATACAACATTCCAGGTGTGGTCTGACCAAGGCAGGATAGAGGGGTAGCATGCCTTCCCTGGATCTAGACACTATTCTTCCTATTTATGCAGACCAAAATCCCTTTGGCTTTGTTTGCTGCTACATGACATTGTTGGCTCGTGTTTAACTTGTTGTCCACGAGAACTCCAAGATCTTTTTCACATGTACTACTGTTGAGCCAGGCATCCCCCATTCTGTATCTTTGCATTTCATGATTCCTGCCTAACAATTTGTTATAATTGGTATGTTGTTAATGTTTATTGCTTTGTTTTGAGTTCATTTATTGTTCTGTTGTTGTTGTTGTTGTTGTTGTTGTTTTTACTGATGTATTTGGGCTTGGTCTCTTGTAAGCCGCACTGAGTCCTCCGGGAGATGGTAGCAGGGTATAAATAAAGGATTATTATTATTATTATTATTATTATTATTATTATTATTATTGAGGCATCAAATTGTTGCCAGTTGTGAACCGCTCCAAGTTGCCTCTGGGCTGAGAGGGGTGGTATATAAATTTGGTAAATAAATAAATAAATAATGAATAAGTGGGGTATCTTGCATTTGTCTCTGTTGAACTTCATTTTGTTAGTTTTAGGCCCAAAAGAGGATAAGTACCTCCTCTGACTAGTGGATGAGTGCATATCTATAGGATCTCTTTTGTACTGCTTGGAAATAAATAATGGAACAATAGGTATTTTCAGGAAAAAAAAGTTCACCATGAAACAAAGTATGCTGTGTATTTCCTTTTTTAAAAGAAGTCTCATGCTTCTATAATTTGCTATTCAATATGTATTGAATATGGTAATGTTTCATTTTAGAACACTTATATTTAAATTTACCAGCCTCCCCTTCCCTACTCATCATTTTAATTGCTTCTTTAATTCCAAGCAAAATAATACCTGAACAGTAAGCATACTTGATCCATTGCCAAGAAGACTGAAATATAGTGAGGTATACAAGACATTATTATTGTTGCCGGTGCATTGGACCTGAGTGTCTGTGTTCCCTGTTTAAGCTGCTAATCTTGTTATTTCTGACAATGAAGGCCCCACAGCTTTAGAAAAACCTCTCAAGAAGACACAGTGGAATAACGTTGAGGCATAATAACACTTAATATTTTCAAGGGGAAAGTGATACTTTCAAGGATATTAAAGTGATACTTTCAAGGAAAGGTGGTTGAACCAGTTCAGCCCCATGCTGAGAGAAGTTAGGGAGTGCTCAGTGTTTTAGCAAAACTCTGGAGCAGTCCTGCACTTTGGCCACACTATCAACAGCATGAACTGATCCAATACGAACCAGCACAATTTTCACATGGACCACTGGCACTATCCCTTTTCCCTGTGGTCATGAGCAGATGTAAAATAAATTAGGCCTGTGCCACTCTTGTTGCTGCTGGACAGTCACAGTGCTCCAGGAGAGTCCATGTCAATCCAATGAAAAGCTCAATACAATGCTTTTGAGAAATATCCTGAAATAGGATGTATTATCACAGCACATACTTGGACCCATTATGAACTGTGTCTTGAAATGATACATTTAGTATTTTTAAAAATTTAAAAGACAAAAAGGAATCCAGTAGCACCTTTGGGACTAACTGATAGATAGATCTGTTTATTTATTAGTCCACTGACCATATCAACAATAAAAGACAACTCACTATGTCACCAAATAATTTCAGACTATTAAGCATGCTGTTATGTGTGAACAGTCTGTTCAATGCCTTCCAAGTCACCCAGTGTTCTGTGTGCCTAGGAAGTAGTCTCTCATTTGGTATCAGCCATGAATTGAGGTTCTGGGTTTTTAGTCTGCCACTTTCGGACTCTCACTTGCTGAGGGGTTCCTGTTAGTATCTCTGTAGAGCTAGAAAACAATTTTCTGATTTAAGAAGTTAGCGTGGTAACTGATGTCTGAACACAGGATGGCCCGGAGATGTCATTGCCTTGGTCCTTTCATTATTGGTTGCTACTTCGCAGTGGATGTCAGGTGTTGTGATACCGGCTAAATTGTGTAATTTGTCTAGTGGTGTAGGGTGCAGACATCCTGTGCCCTACACCACTGAACAGCCCTAAACAGACTGCACTCTGTCACCATGAGATGCAGAGCCAACCTTAAGAAATGGGGCCATAAAGTGGAGTTCATGACATGCGAGTGTGGAGAAGAGCAAACCACAGACCACCTACTGCAATGCAACCTGAGCCCTGCCACATGCACAATGGAAGACCTTCCTATAGCAACACCAGAGGCACTCCAAGTGGCCAACTACTGGTCAAAGGATAGAGGAAATAGGGCAGAATACAAATAAAGTATTATTATTATTATTATTATTATTATTATTATTATTTGAAACATCACAAGATGAGTCCACAGCAGACACTCTGCTGGCTGTTGTATTGGACCTCACGTCGGACACTTCCCAAGTGTCTAGGACTGTGTGATGTATCGGTGAATAATGCGTGGAGATCCCAGTAAGGTGGCCTTCTCCAGCTGGCAGATGGTAATTTTGTCAGCGTCGATTGTGTTTAAGTGCAGGCCAAGGTCTTTAGGCACTGCACCCAGTGTGCCGATCACCACTGGGACCATCTTTACTGGCTTGTGCCAGAATTTTTGGAGTTCATTCTTTAAATCCTCATATTGTGTCAGCTTTTCCAGTTGTTTCTCTGCAATCCTGCTGTCACCTGGGATTGCGACATCGACAATCCATACTTTGTTTTTTAACACAATTGTGAGGTCAGGAGTATTATGCTCCAAAGCTCTGTCTGTCTGAATCCGGAAGTCCCAGAGTAGCTTGAGGTGTTCATTCTCTGTAACTTTTCCCAGCTTGTGATCCCACCAGTTCTTTGTCGCAGGCAGATGGTATTTGTGGCACAGGTTCCAATGAATCATCTACAGCAGGTATCCTGAAGAAACAACTCAGAAAGAGAGGATATCCTAATAAGATACTCAACACAGCCATGAGTAAGGCGAACTCCATCAATAGAGGGGAGTTACTACGGGAACGCCCTAGAAAACATAATAACCGCATAATATGGCCTTTGACACTCACACAATATTCATCTAAAATCACTAAAATTATTTCAAAACATTGGCATTTACTACAGGACATTCCTGGATGCAAAGACAAACCTATAATTGCACACAAAAGATCCAGAAATTTAAGGGACCTTTTGATCCATTCTGAATATAACTCTCCTACTACATCCCACAATCTTACCACTAGGGGTCACACTAGCTGTGGACACTGTAACTGTTGTCAACAATCACTCAAGATTAAAATATACTCTCATCCAACACTTAACATCAAGATTACCTTGCAACATTTGACAACATGTTCCACTGATAATGTAATTTACCTATTAGAATGCTCCTGCAAGCTATTATATGTTGGAATGACTACTAGACCCCTTAAAACCAGGATAAATGAACATCGTTCACGCATAAGGAATGGGTCCACTGACTCTTCACTATATGTACATTTCAATGAAAAAGCTCATACACACCATAGCTTTAAATTTTGCGCTTTAGAAAAAATATTACCCAGACCTAATGCAGATGTAAAAAAAACTCCTTCTACAAAGAGAATCTTTTTGGATCTTTAAACTACAAACACTGGTTCCACAAGGACTAAATGATAAAATTGAATACACTTGTTTCTTGTGAAATGTAGTTCTACTTAAGAGGTAGCCTAGGTATGACTCATTGCTCGTTATAGAACTCCTCCAGAACAGAGCCTGTACTATTGAAGAGAGTGTAAAGAGAGTGTAAGTAGAGTAGCATGTTTCTTTATTGTTATTATAGAATGTTTCACTAGAAATGTGAATTGGGGAGTTTCATGTATCTATTGTGTATGTTATTTTTACTCCTTTATTTAGTGCATTATATATATGTGATAACATCCTGAAGAAGATAATTTTTCGAAACAAGGAGAACATACCGGGAGACCTTGTAGAAATTGTGAAATTGTGTTACCTAAGGAAGACTCTGCTGCATAAGAAGTACTCCTTAAAGACTGTGTTGCTAAAAGAAGAATTCTTTTGAGGATAAAGACAGAGACTGTTGAATTCCTGCACTGAAATCTGACTCCAGGAAAGGATGGACTTTATTATCTCTAGTCTACTATTCATTTCTCTATGTTGATAAGATAACCTACATTTACTTATAATGTGCTGATAACATTACTGTTAAATGCTATAAATGCTATAAAGTCTAGACAATTTACTCCATTAGAGAACATATTATCCTGATTTATATTATTTTCTTGAGAGTCTTATAAAATACACATACATACATTCTTGTTTCTATGTTACTATAGATATTTGTGCATTGTTTGCAGATGGTATTTGTGGCACAAGGTCCAATGAATCATCTGAGCAATGGTGTTATGCCTCTGCTTGTAGTCTGTCTGCACGATCTTCTTACAGCAGCTGAGGATGTGATCTATTGTTTCATCTGCTTCCTTGCAGAGTCCACAATTGGGATCTGTTGTTGACTTTTCAATTCTGGCTTTGATGGCATTGGTTCGAATGGCTTGTTCTTGGGCTGCCAGAATCAGGCCCTCCGTCTCCTTTTTCAGAGTTCCCTTTGTGAGCCACAGCCATGTTTTTTCTTTGTCAATTTGGCTCCCAGTTTTTCTCAGGAACTATCCATGGAGAGCCTTCTTTTGCCAGTTTTCTCTTCTGCTCTGGATTGTGTTTTTACAGTATTCCCTCTTTGTCTTTTGCACTTTAAGCATTTTACTACAATTGACTTCCCTCAATGTTGATTCTTGACTGCCTTTCACATAATAATAATAATAATAATAATAATAATAAGCTTACAAATTGTGAATATTGAATTTAAGAAAAAAAACCAAATTACACTATGTACATTGAATTCATTTGTTTTCACACTGAGTTATTGATGTTACTTATGCCAAGTTTCTAAACTCCGTGGGGTTTTTTTAAAAAAAAAACTTTACAACTGTATCCTTGGTTCACTCCTGATACAATAAATAAATAAATAAATAAATATGTCTGCACATATGCAAGTGTCAAAGAACTCTCACACCTCGGGCATATAAAAAGAAAAGATAGGGAACTTTTTCTTATTATTTAAAAATATACTTCATTTAATTGTAAAATGTCCCAGCGCCAGGCATAAGAGTTTGAGTTCCTTTAATTACTTGTTGGCCTGCCATCACAATTCTTTACTCTGTGCATGTGTGTTTATATAACCTGCAAGAAAGATTGCAAGGTCTGTAATATATCCACAGGCATTGATAAATCCAGGGAAAGAGGCATGAAAATAACATGGTAGGTTGCGTGTGGAGTTTAAGCTTTCTAGGAAGAACACAAAATGAGAGAGAGGTCTCAACACACCATCTGGATGAGACCTGGCGGGTTTCATATGAGCCGAGAGAGGGAATGGCAAGAAGGGAGGGAGATTTTTTCTCTCTCTCTAGTTGTCACTTATCAGAACTGACACTTAGATGTGTTCAGGGTATCATCTTCTCTGTCTAAATATTTATTTCTTTTGCCATGCTCAGTCTAATGCAATCAGACTACAGTGTGGAACATTGCCATATCCTTTCAGGTCTAGATTTGTTTCGCTGTAGCAAACACTCCTGCCTTGGAAGGCTCTTTTTGCACATGATAAGGGGATGTTTCTGCACAAGCTGTGGCTGTGGCAAAGTCTGGCATCTCACCGAGGGTCGCCTGGGAAATGGATGGCATGCTAGAGGACTGCCGCTAGCTAATTCAGATATTTTAATTGCATGTAATTAACATCATTTGCATATCATTTTCTTGGACATGGTAGATGCCAAACTACAGTTGGCAGTGGTGTTGAACTCATTGAGCAGTGTTCCAATTAAACAAAACAAAACCTTACTGTCCTCAAAGGTAGAAAATTTCTTGAAAACACATGTAAGATTCTACATTTAGTGGGATATTATAAGATTCTTAGAATTAAATTAAGTTGGTTTCGTACTAGCATGTTACCATGACAGTATGAACCTTATTCCTATAATCTTATTTCTAGCAGATACTCAGGCATGTCAGATGTTATAATGCATATTAGCATTATAATATGCATTTGCATTTTAGTTAGCCATTAATTGGATTTTGTACTATAAAATCATGTAGTGATTTCTAGATGTTGTTGTAGCACAGTAAAACATCAAAGGATGTGTCAGAGGATGAGGGGATGATAGGTTTGTAAATGAGGCGTCTGTGTGTGGTTGGAGAGAATTGCAAACAGATGAGGCCGAGGCGGAAGAGGCCAAAGTTGTGGATTCCTGTGCTCGTTCCCAGACAGCAGAGGAAAGTGAAAGTCCTTGGTCTGATGTGGAGTTTTCTTGGAAAACTAGATTAGGCCTGAGAATGGAGGGAGTAAAAAACAGACAAACTAGATATGCTCACAGAATTCATAAGAAGACCTTGAAGTCCAGATGTGTTTAGCATGATGTCATGGGTGCCTTGATGGGCTTAAATTAAGTAGTCTGGCTTCAAGCCTCTCAGAGGAGACAATGTTGCTAAAAGATGATTTTCCTGTCTCTGCTCTCAGTTCACGATTCAAGTTTCCTATCCTTGTTCCTGTAAGAGTTTGCCTTAGAAGAATCTCCTGCTTTCTGGGTTATGGATTCATGTTTGAATAACTACTGTGGATTTTTGGTTCTCTTGACTTTATGTACTTTGCCATTTTTGGATTACTGCTATTTTGTATTTTCTGTTCTACTGACCCTTTTGGAAATGCCCTTTATCTCTTTGTACCAAATTTCCTTAATAAGCATTTCTAGATAGTATTACTGCACTCTGGTGTGGTGCTGGACTCTGGTGTGGTGCAAGGGTGCTTTGAATGCAATTTTACTGCTTCTTGGCAGGGGGTTGGACTGGATGGTCCATGAGATCTCTTCCAATTCTATGATTCCCTGCTATTATTTCTAAAATCTTTAACCATTGACCATTCTGGCTGGGTTTGATGGTTTAGTTCAAAATACCTACAATATAGATTGCATTCTGGTGATTCCAAATGGGATAGATCAAATCCAACCATGCTGAATGAGAGAACTGGGAACAGTGAAAACCTGTGAGATGGAAAACTTCAAGTTCTGTATAAGGTATTAGAAATATTCAGACAAAGAAAAAAATCGATCGATGCGTTCTATGGGTATGTTTGAGACCAGTATTGTTCAAAATCTCTTCAGCAGAGACAGGACATTTTTGTCAAGAAATAACCACTTTAAATCTTATGCTTAGTTCACACAAGAGAATCTGGTAAACTCAATTCCAGCTTCCATACTAACATCCATTTATTTGGGAGTAGCCCTGCTGAATTCATCTTTCTATCGTTTTGAACATACAGTGGGCTCTTGGTTGGGATCTGCTGAGTTTGGATTCTGGAGCTCCCATGGATACCAAAGTCAGTGGATGCTCAATACCATTATAGACAACACCATACTAAAATGATAATCCTTATGTAAAATGGAAAATCAAAATTGCTTTTTGGATTCTTAAAAATATGTCCAATCCATGAATAGTTGAATTCTGGTTGCAAAATCTGTGGAGGTGGCTGTATATTCTATTTAAAGTGAAGAGCACTGGGGAACATAAAATATACACATTCTTTAAATGTGAGGCACACAGTCTAGTTAAAACCATTTCAAGTCCCATCAGATATGTTGAGCAGCACACACAGACAATTGGGCATAGCTGAGCTGTACATCTGCCACATCATCGAGAGCCGGGTCCATGATGCAACAAAATAATCATGAGTCACTTTTAAAGACAACACATTTATTATATCATAAGCTTTTATAGACAGAAGCCTACTTTGTCAGCTGCAGCAAGGGTTATGCTGAGTTACACATATGGTGTGGAAAGTAGGGAATTGTAAGCAGCAAGTTCAGAGAGAGATGAAATGCAGAAAGTGCAGACGGGTGATAATTACCTTGTTTACAGTGGCCATTCACACACATCTTTGTGCTCTTCTGCTTCATGCCAGCAGTGGCCAATGCAATAAACAGTTTAGGAGTGCCCTTATATTTTATGAGACATTTGATTCCAGCTGGCAGACAGTGAGCTGTCAGCATACTATTTACTGGGGAGGTTCACAACTTGGCAGCAAGGCTGGCTATACTAAATTATGTCATAACAAACAACACAAAGGCTGGAAATAAAGAGGGAAGAATGAAATCCACCCACATCCAGTGAATATATGAACCTTAATCTTTTTGGAGCCCAGTTAGCCTTGTCTTCCTTTGGGGGGAAATTGAAAAAGAACAGTGCTGAAAATATGACATAATCTAGGGTACTCCAAGCTGCAAAATCAGAATCTAAACATTGTTGAAAGTTTCAAGTCTCAACTAGATTCAACCTTCAGTATTCTAGTGCTGGAGTCCACATTATAAACAAGGTACAAAAGGAGCACATATATGTTATTCAGATTTCTAAAATCACTAGATATTCATGACATTTGTTGAAATCATTCTATGACATTGAAAGAATTATGGCTCAGTGGCAGGATGTTTTGTGTGAAGAAGTACTTACATTTACATCTCTTGTCTTGCATCTCCCATCATTTTGCTTCAGTGGATGAATCTAGGTTTATCAGGGGCTGCGGGGAGCACCACTCCTATCTGTTTTCTCCTCAACCTACATAACTTTATTTTTTGGTGTTGGTGTTGTTGCTGTTTATTTGAAGTTGTTTTAATGTGTGATATCATAGGGTTTTTCGAGGCAAAGAGTGTGCGGCTTGCCCAAGCCATGTATAAATATGTGAGAGGAAGCCACAGGGAGGAGGAAGCAAGCTTGTTTTCTGCTTCCCTGGAGACTAGGACGCGTAGCAATGGCTTCAAACTACAAGAGAGGAGATTCCATCTGAACATGGGGAAGAACTTCCTGACTGTGAGAGCCATTCAGCTGTGGAACTCTCTGACACGGAGTATGGTGGAAGCTTTTAAACAGAGGCTGGATGGCCATCTGTCAGGGGTGATTTGAATGCAATTTTCCTGCTTCTTGGCAGGGGGTTGGACTGGATGGCCCATGAGGTCTCTTCCAACTCTTTGATTCTATGATCACCTGGTAGGTTTCCATGACCAAGCAGGGAATCAAACCTTGGTCTCCAGAATCCAGTGGTTTCTACAGAGTCCAATGCTCAAACTGCTACTCCATACACCTCTGTTATATCTTCCCCTGGTAGGATTGGTTCCACTCCTTTGATAATTTGGTCAAAATGGTAGAGTCCACAACTGTTTTAGATATCATGGTTCCTGAACATGGTACACATTAATTTCTAGACTCAACAGTAAAACTGTTTTCTGTCACTAATACTTGAGCTTCAAACTACATAGGAACTCCATCCTTAAAGCCTAGGGCAAATAAATACTTTATAACATAATAAAGTATAGATGTCCATCAAAAAATAAACCTACTTTTATCGATTTAAACGCTGACTGAATGCCAATTTTGAACAATGTCGCCTTCTCTCTGTCTGCACTTTTGAACTTTCCAATTGATTAATTTTCATAGTTTCTTCATTGTTTTCGTCTTGGTCCCTACTAGTTCATGGTTCTATTTTATTTTATAACTAAAAGACATTTGGAGTGATACCAGCAGCCTTTGGCAGAAGGGACTAAGGATCTTGTAAAACTGTAACTTCCATGATTCTAGAGCATTGTAGGCACGTCTTGACATGCTATTTAACCCATAAATTACTGATGCTTTAAAAATTGAATAGGAAAATGAAAACCCAATGTATCTCTTTTTTATTATATGTAGACCTGGGCAATACCATACATACTTCAAATATTGTAATAAAATTGCATTTTAAAATTTATCTATACAAAGAAAGGCTAGACAATATAATATTATTTAGCCAGAACCTTTTTCAAGTGTTACACCAGTAAAACATTAATAAATCACCAAGGCAACCAATAAAGTACATCAGATAAAAACATCAAAACAGATGGTTGTTGAGTTGAAATTCTTTGACCTCTTCACACAGCCCTTTTGAGCTGTGCTATTGTGCCAGCCATTGCTAGCAAAAAGGAAGGGGTGGCTCATGGCACTCTGCATGCTCTTCTTCCTTACCCTCCTTATCTGATGGGAAATAGGGCAGCATAGCGTGTCTACAATACACTTTCCATAGAAGAAGAGGAAGCCCCTTTCAAAGCTTCCCCTCCACTTTGGGAGTAATGTGGATTGGGCCTGCTGTGTGTCGTGTGATGGTGCATGGCAGCCCCGTCCTTGCTGCAAAAGAAAGCGGCAAAATGGGGCAAAAATACCCCACGTGAAGAGGTTATTTTTCTGTCCAATCAAATATATAGTATGAAACTGTTGTAAAACTGCCAAATGTGGAGGTAGAAAATCCCAACATTTAGACAAGTTGTAAGATGTTATTGTATGTAGGCATAGTTTAAGAGGTGCTCGTGTTTATTGGATTCACAGGAAGGAAATTCCAAAAATCAGGAATAAGGGTAAGATAAGACTTTGATTATCTTGACTGCTAATCAGGCCCGTACCCAGGATTTTGTTTCGGGGAGAGGGCTGAGTTTGGTTTGGGGGGGGCTGAGTTTCGTTTTTGGGGGGGCTAAGTCTGAGTGAAAGTGGGTCTACCCTAGCAAACCTTTTGTATTGTTACCCCAATACCCCCATGCATATGAGATATATTGAGTATAGTGATCAGATCATGATATGAATAAACATAGCAGTTTAAATAATGCACCAGTAAGGCCTTCTTGCGGACCACCATCAGGCTACATGCCTGCTGCTAATAGTTTGGTACACAGACAGAAAGGTTCATTGGAGTGGGAGAATCCCGCTCCATTGTAGTACCTGGTCCGTGCCATAAATAGTCACCATACATGTTCATAAGGCCTGATTCCACATGCCAGATATTTCACACCAGAATGTGGTTTCTGGAAAGACTGAATGATCTTTCAAAAACATTTTACTGGACTTGCTACCTGAAGATGGAAAGGCTATCAAGAGTGTTGAGATAATGATAACATTTAACACACACACACACCTTGGATGTTTTTGTCCCGTGATGTCATAGCATCAGGGTGGAGAAAGCTTTCTGTTGTGAGCTGTCCTAGTTATAATGCAAATTGCTTCTTCAGAATTGCTTATTATTGAATGAACAATGAAGATGCATAAACTATATGTAAGCTAATACATCTTCATCGATGGATGAAACTGTTAAGACCATTAGTTTAGAATTAACAATGCATTCAATTTGCCTATTTCATGATGTATATAGTGGAAAAATGTTTGATAGACTGATGAGATCAAGACTACAGTCTGGTGCAGTCACAAAGCTCATTTGGGTGATTTGCCCGCTAATGGTTTGAGGGAAATATGCCTCTTTACATCTATGACTTGTTTAAGAGAATTGTGAGGAAGGCAGAGATTGTTTCACAGAATTATCTATTTGGTGGAACTATAAATGGATCTCTTTACTGCCAGATACATTTCCCTTATTCTGTTCTCAGCTTTCACATTTTCACTCTCAGAAGTCAGCTCCAAACTAGATGGATGTCTGATATAATAGAGTTCTAGAAAAGAAGCACTTTCCCCTGAATTCTATTCATTATACTAATTGATTTATGATACCACTTCCACTGATGCTATAATTGGTGTTTCCTTGATTCCTCTGTAGGTTCTGAAGCTCAGGTTTTAGATACAGGGGAAAAAATCCTCTCTTTCTTTCTTTCTTTCTTTCTTTCTTTCTTTCTTTCTTTCTTTCTTTCTTTCTTTATTTCTCCTTCTTGCTCCCTCTCCCTCTCTTTTTGAGGGAGGTAAGGTTAATATGATATATCCACCAAGGATACATTACAAACTGTAAATGTTTCACAGTATGTCAGCACTAGGGATTTAAAATGAAGCACGTCCAGAAGGGATTATTTCTCCTTTTTCATTAGGAAAAATAATCTCCATTTAAAAGTTAGTAACTAATGTGCCCCATGACCGCACATTCATCTGTACACACAATAATGTGGTTTATCATTAATACCCGAGATTTCTCACATTATAATCCAATCAGCAGCAAATCTTCCTTTTTAAATGCAAGGGATTCAGTAGATTTCAATAGCACACATACTGTCTCTTGCTATTTTTCACTGAGGTAGGTCAGCCCTATGTTGGGAAGTTTAATCTTTTGGAAGCCTGACAATGCTTTACAGTGCTTCAGTCTGACAACAGAACAGGAATTATCTGTTGGGGACATTAAAATGCTGCAGGAAGAACTACACAAGGGAGGTACTGAGAGAGGAGCTCACAGAGTCTTTGGACCGGTGCTGCACCTAGGACAGTGGTAGGCAGCTCTGGTCTTCCAGGACTGCAGATCCCATTATCCCTTACCACCTAACTATGCTGGTGCTAGCTATGAATCAGAAACCTCGGGGGGGGGGGGGGGGGGTCCACCTCTTACCTAGAGAAAGGATCATATGAGATTTAGGACTGTCATACAAACTCTTTGAAGATTGCTGTGGACTAACCTGGAAAGTGGCTGAGGTTGTATATTTCAAGATGGTAACATGTTACAATTACACAAAAAGTTACAAGTTACCACATTTTGCTAACAATTTTATAAATGCAAAATGTGGTAACTTTTTACCACAGTCCTCTTCTACTTAAATCATAATGGTTGTGATTCTTTTTTGTTTGTTTTTTTTGAGGTCATCCCTCATAAAAGGAAAATTCAACCAGTGCATGTCACAGTGGCAGAGGACTCTCATGTTTCATTGACTTCAATGGGGTATCTGGGCAGTTGATGCTTCCTTACATGGGATGGGGCGACCGGTGAGTCAGGTGATGTGAAATGTGGGACAACAAGTTCCCCACGCCCCCAATGGGAACCACTGGATGTTTGATGAGGCAAGTTCTCCTCGTTGGAGAGGGGATGTGTCCTCTTGGCCTTCTACAATTGTTCTCTCCTGCTTTAATAGGCTCACCTTATAAAGCTACAGGGTACTGCTTAGGGGAAGTGAGCAGTAATGTTCCAGTTTTGATTTTTATCATACCTGGAAAATACATTGAGGATTTCAGTTGCTCACCTTTGAGTATAGCATATTTAATGCTGATATTTTTTGGACGGTCTAGCTCAGACCACTCAGAGAGTTTTCCTAACTTATAGTCTTATTTACATGATAGATAGACGTGTGTGTTGGGGAGGGGTAGACCTCAATATAAAGGCCCATGAATTTGGCACAATGGTGAATCCATGGGGTCCTGGCAGGGTGTGTGGAAAACCCATTACTCCACACCCCACATTACACAACGTTCTGTGACCTCCATCCCATGGGAGGAAGCATTGCTACCCGGCTTCCCCCCATCTTGGTAAGGCAACATGAGATGGTTCCTGTTTTGCTGTTGTGGTGGCATACACAACTTCTTCTCTCCTTTTGAGATGGAGTCCACCAGGCCCGTAGCCAGGATTTTGATTCGGGAGGGGCTGAGTTTGATTTGAGGGGGGGGGGGGGGGGGGGGGGTGCTGAGTCTGAGTGACAGAGGGTAAAAAGGTAAAGGTAGTCCCCTGACATTAAGTCCAGTCATGTCTGACTCTGGGGTGTGGTGCTCATCTCCATTTCTAAGCCGAAGAGCCAGAGTTGGCCATAGACACCTCCAAGGTCATGTGGCCAGCATGACTGCATGGAGCGCCGTTACTTTCCCGCCAGAGCGGTACCTATTGATCTGCTCACATTTGCATGTTTTCAAACTGCTAGGTTGGCAGAAGCTAGGGCTGACAGCGGAAGCTCACGCCGCTCCCCGGAATCGAACCTGCAACCTTTCGAGCAACAAGCTCAGCAGCTCAGTGCTTTAACCCACTGCGCCACCGGGGGCTCAATTGACAGAGGGTATAACCTAGCAAACCTTTTGTATCGTTACCCCAATATCCCCATGCATGTGGGATATATTGAGCATGGTGATCAGATCATGATATGAATAAACATAAAAGTTTAAATAATGAATCAGTAAGGTCTTCCCACGGACCACCTGAAGCCCCCCCCCCCCAAGCTACATGCCTGGAGCCCACCCAGAAGTACAAGTGCATTGTAGCCCTTCTGATGAGGTCACAAGAGAGATGGGTGGGGGTAATAGTGAATGAAAGAAAATACAAACAACTGAATATATGGGAATTTTTACAATATCCACTTACTTAGTCCAAAGGCAGAATGAAAAATTCATGAGAATGTCTGTCACATCCTATTGCATGGAACTGGCAAAATATGTCTTGTTTCCTCTTGACTAAAGACCTATAAACTTACATTATTTTTTTCCATGGAAGTATTTGCTGGTGGAGGGAGGTGTATTTCAAATTCACCACAAGGTTAATCTTAAAATCTCAAACTACCGAACCACAGGCCCTTGTCGGGTTTATAGTCAATTGTCTTGCAGTCCCACAATGTCCACAAGCTTTGTGAAGGAGGCAAAAATCCTTTATTATAGTTTTGCATCTTATTCAAGCCATGACGAGATCAGCTATTCATCAATGCCACCTTTCATTACTCTTCCTTAAAGAACAGCCTGTCAGCCACTAGGGTTGCTTCTCACTCCATTCAGCCCTGTTCTTTAATTGTTCCCTTAGAGCCAATTGCCAGGGACCTAGCAGGACTGCAAGCAAGATTTAATAACTGAATTCCTCTTTTTCTTTCTTTCTTTCTTTCTTTCTTTCTTTCTTTCTTTCTTTCTTTCTTTCTCTTTCTTTCTCTTTCTTTCTTTCTTTCTTTCTTTCTTTCTTTCTTTCTTTCTTTCTTTTTTCCCCATTCCTTCCTCCTTCCCTTTTTTTAAACAGTCCAGTGTTGTGGTCTTCCCTTCTTTTCTGTCCATTTCTGCAGAGCTAACAATACAATATAATTGTTTCAGTTTTATTTATGCCTGCAACCTTGGCTTTATCATTTTTACTGCTGGCAACAAATGCTACAATGACCTTGTTTCCTTCCAGTGCCAGCTATTTTCCAGTTAGCCAGTCTCTTGACCCAAGTAGAAATGCTGTTGGTTCATCATTATTATGAGATTCCAGTTTAGTGTATTGGCAAGCATTAACTCAATGCTGGATAGCACATTTCTACCTCCAAAAGTCTTCTGTCACTCAGTTTCCAATGAATAACGGCCAAAGGACATTAGGGGGAAAAGCAGTCTGTGTATGCTTGAAAAACCATTCACTCTTAGAGTCATCATTTTGTGTCGCCATCTAGGTCGGCCTGGATCAGGCTGCCAGGAATTTTATGTACACGTCTTAAAAGCTCCCAGATGTTAAGAGTGACACCTTTCCTTCCAAATTGTCTAGATATCAGATAACTGCTGTTCTCTGGCCAAATGAATAAGCTAGAAAATGCTGAGGTTTGACCTAGCATTTATTTTTAGCAAAGGATATTTTAGCTAACTTTTTATACCCCAGAGTTGGCAACTTTTCTTGTAACTTGGAATTCCTTGATTCTCAAAATAAAAACATCATTTTATTGTAGTGCTGCAGCTGTTGTTGTTGGGGCCATTTATTCTCTCTTGAGTTACCAGTGCTCCCAAGGAAATTCAGTCTGTTAAAAACACCTTAAATATTTTTGTATTAATAATGGATTAAATGTAATCTAGTTAGTCTAAAAGAACAACAAGCCTAAACACCGTAAAGGTACTAGATCTCTTATGATCTTGGAAAATCAGCAGGGTCAATCCTAGTTAATACTTGTATGAACAACTGCCAACAAATTGTGAGTACTGGCAAAACCATATCTGATTATTCCTTGCAAAAAAAAACCTATGAAGTTCATGGGGTCACCATAAGTCAAAAGGTAAATTGAAGTTGAGTTGAGTTGAGTAGAGTAGACTAGAACAAATAGCAAGAACAACAATAGGTGAATTGAGTCGAACCACTAGCATGAAAGATTCAAGTATTATCTCCATGGAATACTGGCAATTAGAATTGATAACAACTGTGAAGTAATGAGGATTTAAAACACCATTCTGTGAGCCAACGGCTTCATGTAGATGTTAAGCAATACAAGGGACGTAAGTCTAAACATTGAATTCATTTATTTAAATAAATAAATAAAGAAGTCTAAACATTGAATTCATTTATACTTATACATATAACCTGATGACAATTTTCATATAATATTTGTATTAATATTGTGCATGAGACAAAGTCTGTGTACACTGAAAGCAGAAGATTTTGTGTATCTGAAAGCACACTTGTCAGTATCTCAGATACCCATGTTGAGAATGTTGGACTTTGGAATTTCCTGTAAGGGATGCTCAACTTGTACAAAAATACTGCTCCATGTATTCATCTATTGGGTCTTACAACATATTTATTATGAGGGGTATATATATATATATGTTGTTAAGTGACATTATTGGCTTGATGTAATATTCCATAGGGAGTTATCACCAGCTGTGTCATTGACTAGACTAGTTCTAGTGTCACTCTATACTAATGACCTCTTCACAAATTCCACCAGAATTGCCATGGATCATGGAGATTCCAGCAGTGCACATCCGGGGGCGTGGGGAATCTTCACTCCATGCCCTACACTACCTGACTCACCCATGTTCCCATCCCACGGGGAAGCATCCATTGCCCAGCTTTCCCCCATTGATTGAAGGCAACATAGGAAGTTTCTGGAAGTTGCAGAGTGTCATGTAATGGGAATGAGCAGAATCCATCTTAAAGTAGAAGGCGAACCGGCACATGCCACCAGTTTCGCCCCATGTGATGAGGTTGTCAGAAGTGTTTAATGAGGCTTGTTCTCTGTTAAGAGTGATTATGATTTTAGCTTTAACATCTGATTTTTATAATAGCTTCCTCTACAGATTACATTATTTCTATAAAAAGTAAGTTCAACTAGCAAAGCTCTTGTGTTCAGGGTTTTTTTTTTTTGGGGGGGGGGGTAAGGTCCTGTTATGCATAATGTAAAAGAAAAGTTAACATTTTCTGATTCCTGATGGTTTTTGGATAAAAAAGACAGCTTTCAAAATCAGAAAAGTGTCATTTTGTATGAAAAGCTGTTTTCACTGACACAATTGATAATTTTGACTGGCTCTAATTTTCCATTCTACATATGTTGTAAGATTATAGGTTATGAGGTGATATCTCTGTGGCAATTTTCTCCCACATGTTGCTTAAGATATGGGGAATTATCCCAATGGTAACATTTATGTATAGTTGAAAGTAAATTTTGCCCGTCAGTTCCCAACATTCAAAATATGCCATTTTGCATTTGCATTATTTGTTTTGATTGCATTAACAATACAAGATATTTCTACTAGTTGAGAAGCTAAGAACAACAGAAGTTTTGTTGCAAATAGACATTGCTATTAGAAGTTAAAGGTAATGCACAAGCCCGTAGCCAGGATTTTGATTCAGGAGGGACTGATTGGGGGGGGGGGGGGCTGAGTCTGAGTGAAAGAGGGTCTGCCCTAGCAAACCTTTTGTATCGTTACCCCAATACCCCCGTGCATATGGGATATATTGAGCATGGTGATCAGATCATGATATGAATAAACATAATAGTTTAAATAATGCACCAGTAAGGCCTTCTCGCGGACCACCATGAGAATTTCGGGGGGAGGGGGCTGAAGCCCCTCAACCCCCCCCCCCGGGCTATATGCCTGGTAATGCACAAACTGCAGTTCAACTTTTTAATGTGTTGTTTCA
The DNA here is from genome assembly GCF_025583915.1 of Anolis sagrei ordinatus. Classification (NCBI taxonomy): domain Eukaryota; kingdom Metazoa; phylum Chordata; class Lepidosauria; order Squamata; family Anolidae; genus Anolis; species Anolis sagrei. The sequence goes on along the minus strand of NW_026844366.1, from coordinate 175,479,531 downwards.
TGCTGTCTTGTGTTTTTGTGGCTTCCTCACACAAGGTACTTTGACCAAAGCAATGCAGCTAGTTCAGTGGTACAAAGGTGCTCTGGGTTTATAATCCTAAAACACTGTTTAGTACTATAATCTTTACAGAAGTCAGTGAATAAACTTCATTGCAGTAAAACAGAGGAACAAGATTTGGATTCCTTAGTCAACAGTCACCATTCTGTATGGTTCACTTCTTTTGAAACTGAAGGGAATTGAAAGGGCTTTTCTGATACAGAAAGATATTCAAAATATAAAAGGTAAAACAAACGTCATTGGGTGTTATGGAAATCTGTGGAATGTAGCAAAGACTGAATCCAGTGCACTCTTCATTCATTTATGTACAGCCATTATGTTCTTGGAATTTATGTTGCTAGAAAAAACTTAAGCCAAGGTGTAGCGTTTATACACGTCAGTTGGATATGAGTATCTCCCAACATTTTACAGATAAAAACCATCATGCATATGGCCATGCAAACTTAGAGTGTGGTCAAGATGGGAAAAGGTATGAATGGGGAAGAACACTTAAGTGAAGTGAGGCTGCAGGAGTTTGCTTTTTCCTGTGTCTACTGGGAATGGCCGGATTCTGTCCCTTCCTCTCCTCATATCTGAGTTGAAACTAATTTTGCACTTTGAACTCACTTTGCCATAGCTGAAGTAAGCTGGGAATGAAGTGGAAAGGTGAGAAAGAAACTGGGTTATTTTTAAAGCAGCTGAAATAGTGAGATGGCAGAAGATTAACTGGGGTTGTCTTTGGTAAAACAGGATGGTTGGGCGGTATGTGTATCTTTCAACAGTTTCACTCCGCCCCTGTTTTCTAATATCTGTCACTGGTTTGGCCACAAACTCTATGATTCTCAGCATGAGCTGATGTTCTGTGTACCTATAGACAGTCAGCTAATGCTGAGTTTGTTTTCTGACAATGAATGATGCATATAAAGACAATTTCTTCCAGAAATCCTGAGCCATGAAGTCCAACTACCTCAAAAGAACTGAATGCCCTGATACCAACTGGGAGTAGGAGAGTCCTTCAAAATGTATTTCATAATGGCTTACCCAAAAGGAATAGATGAATACCATATTTAGTTCCATATTTATGGGGTAGTAACTATCCATCATTGGAAATTAAAGAAAATCTTGCAGTTTTTTGCAGTGACAGATTTAATGTTTTAGCCCTAACACTAAGTCAGTGTTAGACATATAGCTGTACCTTTCAGATTTCCCCTAAATTTGTAGACCAGGTGATATATAATGACTGAAAAAAAAAGATCTGCTATGTGTCTGAGTACTATGTGGGGCTGGAAAAGAAGCAGAATGGATGGTAGAAAATATGTATAGCATGCAAGTCGTATTTTTCAAATTTTTCTTGAAGGAGAAAAATAGCCATTAGTTCTTCGAGATCTGGACCTTTGAACTGTCCATTATATATTAACATTGTCTCCATTCAGCTTGCTATTAGAAAATACATAACTATCAGATTTTTATTTTGTTGTGTCAGGAGCGACTTGAGAAACTGCAAGTTGCTTCTGGTGTGAGAGAATTGGCCATCTATAAGGACGTTGCCCAGGGGACGCCCGGATGTTTTTGATGTGTTACTATCCTTGTGGGAGGCTTCTCTCATGTCCCTGCATGACGAGCTGGAGCTGATAGAGGGAGCTCATCCCCACTCTTCCTGGATTTGAACCTGTGACCTGTTGGTCTTCAGTCCTGCTGGCACAGGGGTTTAGCCCACTGCACCACCGGGGGCTCCGGTGGCGCAGATGTTGAGAATAACTGTTTGGTTGAAAACACAATTTTCCTACAAGCAGCCACATTCACAGCACCATGCTGTGGCTTGCAAATTCCATTTTAACTCATTATAAATAGTTAGAGATTCAACACATGGAGACTTCAGAATATTTTTAAAAGGAATAGTAACAACCACATCTCATATTTTCCTTATTTTATAGCATTCGGGAAAATGTGTGTACACAAAACTAATGAGGAAAAATTAACATATCCATCTGCTTTGGGATCCAGTTTCAGTGAGGATAAATTATCCAGGGAAATACATTCCTTGCATAGTCGACAATTATTTGTATTTTAGCTTACATTTCAGCAAATATTTTTCTAACAAAAGTCTGCTTTAATTTTGCTGTATCAAAATCTCAGCATTGTATTTGAAATCTCTCTCTTCAGACTGTAGTGCCTCAGCACTTTTGTCCCCTGTCCTCTGGCACATGGTCCTATCACACCAGATCCTGGAGATAATTCTTTTGTGGACCCCAGAACCAAAATGCAAGCTGGTATAACCTGTGGATATCTCTAGGGCAGGCATGTAGCCGGGGGGGGGGGGGGGGGGGCTTGAGGGGCTTCAGCCCCCCCCCCCCAAATTCTCATGGTGGTTCACGAAGAGGCCTTACTGGTGCATTATTTAAACTGTTATGTTTATTCATATCATGATCTGATCACCATACTCAATATATCCCATATGCATGGGGGTATTGGGGTAAAAATACAAAAGGTTTGCTAGGGTAGACCCTCTTTCACTCAGACTCAGCCCCCCCCCCGAAACAAACTCCCCCCCCCCCCCGAATCAAAATCCTGGCTATAGGCCTGCTGTAGGGAGTTGGAGTTGTGGTCCAAAACTAATGTTTCCCAACATTTCCTCCCCCTCTTCTCATTAGAAATTTGATATAGTGCACCATGTAGGGTTAATAACATCTAGTCATGAATTTAAGGGAATTTAGTAGTAGAATTTTTGCACATTTTTAGCAGTGCTGCATCACTCCAGCAAATGTTCATGGAACTGATAATCTTAAAAAACAATTAATTAACATTGTATATAATATATAGGTTACAATATAGAATACACATTTATAAATTTGCATGTTTCCCAGGGAGATATGTAAATGGGATTCACATTTTACATCACAGTCCAGTTTTGTTTGTAATCCCAAAAATCCTACATCTCTTTTATGCAAGAGTGAAATGTATTGGGAGTAACTTTCTGCCCTGAGATTACATAAAATTAGACTACTCTTTGCCCCAAATCCTACTGAAATCAAGAAGACATTGTGCTACATGTTTAAAGTTCGACATTTTTAACTCTGAGGTGCACAGTTTGACTGAAATGAATGGACTACCTGCACCAGAACTCAACTTTAACTGGTTCTTACCTTCTTACTCTTTTGAACTTTCCCTTCCCAAAATTCCTTGCCCCCTTCAAAAATGCCACCTTTTTAAAGGGCCATGCAAAGGTGTGGGAGATGGAGCCACTGAACCTAAACAAATCTCCTTTAAGGATTCACAGCTTCCAGAATCCTCATGCAGCACAAGATTTGAAAGCTGAAATACAGTATAAGAACAACTTTTTTATACTGTAGGTGAGAGGAGATAACAGTTGAGCTTTTCCCGGGGGTAGAAGGGGGAGCAAAGGCAGCCTAAAAAGCATTGTTTTCCTCAGCCACCCATCCCTCTAGAAACATCACTTTCTGCCCCAAAGTGATGAGAGCAAGAGTCAGGCAGAGACTGGAGGAGTGGTGCCAGCAAGGAATGCCAGTAGTTAGTAGTAAAAAATACATAGTTTCCTGCTGGGTTGCTTCAGTGCACATAACAGAGCACAACACAGAACAAGACAGTACTATTCAGAAGCCACACTCCAGTAACCATAAATTCAACTAAAAAGGTACAATTCCATTGTGAAGGGAATGGCATTATCTGGTTGAGTGACAATTCTAATAGAATGTCGTTATTTTTTTTCATTATTGTGGAAAGGAATTCTTTATTTCTGAGCTTTGGGTTTTCTACTTATAGACAACAGCTATGTTAGTCAGAACTCATATCTACCATGGCCTGTTCCTTTTCTATACTGAAACAATGCATATGATGCAAATTATATCCCCAAGAATTGCTCTCCCCCTGAGATCCTATAAACTAGACATAGGTAACTACCTATTAGCTGTGATACTGATTCAACAATGTTCATTCAGAATCACTTATGTCTGTGGAGATCAGGCACAGCTGGTAGCATTTCAATTTTTTATCCCATTCAGAATATTCACAAAAATCAATGGAAGCCTTAAAAAGTCTATACTGACATTGTGAAAAGAGTGCAGAACATAACATTAATCAGTAATTTAGAGTCCAAATTGCCTGCTTTGTGTGTGATTAGTTTCAGAAAGGGACCATGCTGACTACTCCAAAAAAGTAACTTTTCCAAGCTCTGCTTACATTGAATCAATTCACTAGCTTCTCTAGTTCCAGGCAGAACCAGTGTTAACACCGAGAACCTTTGGACAACTACTAGAATGGTAGTGTTCCTATTGAGGGGATCAAACCGAATCCCATTTTTTGGTGTTCTTCAGACTACTGTTCACATCAACTCTATTTTCTGGAATACGCCTGATGTTTCATTTCTCCAGAGCATGGCTGTACACAGAAACATGATTCTCCCTGGAGTATGGATGTTCTTGCCCGTACCTGTCTAGGTATGATTAGGTGAGACTGCTAACATAGAGAGGGGCCACTGGAGACCACTAGACTTCAGTCAAGACTCAATTGAGTTCTGATGGACAGAAATATCAATTTATTTTCGTTCTGTCTTGGATGGGCAGATCATCAATATACTAGTAAATAAATACAAATATGTATGCTTGGATTCAATACCTTAAAGTTGCATAATTTTATCATTGTAGCCCTTATAATACCCCTCAGTTTTAAAAGCAGCGAACCATACAGGCTGGTGATTGTTGGCTAAGGAATCCAATGCAGATGACAACTATTTCATATTATTGCCATAACCTGGGCAGGTTACCCTTTTAGTCATGATGGCTATAGAACCTATGGAGTTGTAGTCCAGAAAAGGAACTTTTCCAAAATCTGAAAATCACTTTCTTTGAGGTTGCTAGGGTTAATTCGTCACTCAGTGTCCAGCCTTCTTGTAACAAGTGTGCATAAGTGTATACATACAGTTTCGTGTTCTTTTGTGCAGAGTTACTCAACTGAAGGAAACTTATCCTAAGGAGAACAATTACTACCTGACTAGGACAGAAAGTTTCTCGTACAAATCTATTATCTGCCAAGGCCCGTGGTAATAAAGACTGACCAAGACATGCAGACTGAGGGAAAAGATATGTGACAAACCTGAGACTCATCAATATCAACGCTATGTGGTTGCGTGTGAAAATCCATATACAATGGTATTCTAACAGCCTTTCTTTTTTTAAAAAAAATGACACGAAAACTTAACAACACACAATACTAAAGCAAGTCTTTTTTATTAACTGAGTTGAACTTTAAAAATTATGTTATGACCAAAAATCAATAAAGAGAAACTGATTTAAGTTCATCCAAGTGTGAAGGGGGTTTATTACCAGTGCTACATCACTCTAATGATGTACTCTTAAAAATTTGTTTTTGTGATATATTACATCCATTATTGCTAAAAGGATAAAACTGCAAAGCAATACTGGACATTAATAAATCAATTTAAAGAAGGGGAGGGAAAAGGGCAGATAGCCAGGGAGAACCAAGTTTCCAATTGTGGATTTTAAATGTTCAGCAATTGTATAATGTGATGCTAACTAAACCCTCACCTATCCTTTAAATGACTAATGGGGTTTTCCAGGCCCTCTAACATTTCACAGATGAAAACTGCGACATATGTGTCCAAGCAAGAAAAAGAGTGAAGTCAAGGTGGTTATTAATGAGGGAGAAAAGACAATCTAGGAGAAGTGGCAACAGTTTGCTTTGCCTCAGTCTACAGGGAAGGGCAAGATCTCTCCCTTCGCTCCTCCCCCTGTGAGTTAACAGAGTCCAAAGTGCTTTTGTACGGTGAAATTAATTTACACGAACTGAACTGAACTAAGGAAAACAAAGGGAAAGCCAAAAGAGAAGAGTGGAAGTGGGACATCTAAAAGCAGCTGGTAAAGTAGGATGATTAATTGGGACTGTTGTAGCTTTTTTAATGAAGGAATTGTTGCAATAGCACACTCTAACTACAATTTGACAATCATGATCCTAGTTCCCAACAGTTACAACAGACAAGTGGCTATGGGAAAAACCATTTTCTTCCAACTGTTCAATATATATATGAATTGGGGGTACAGTTAAAATGCATTTATAACACAAAAATGTTAAAAACTTGACATTATCCTAAATGTCCTTTGACCAGAATCTGGCCCTCTGGTGTTGCTGCAAGAAGGTGCATATGGCAGAGCTCGGGTTGCATTTTAGTAGGTGGTCTGCATTTTAGTAGGTGGTCTGTGGTTTGCTCTTCTCTGCACTTGCATGTCATGGACTCCATTTTGTATCCCCATTTCTTAAGGTTAGCTCTGCATCTCGTGGTGCCATATGGTGAATAATTGAAAGGGACATTCCAGAAGTCTAGACAGAGTTGAAAATAGGCAAATGGATAAAATGCTCTTGGGTATTAAACTGCTATACTCAGTGTTACAGAATCATAGGAGTTGTTGTCTTTAGCCTTCTGTGCCAAACAGAGCTTGCGACTCACCAAATCGCTTTGATTCCATAGCATTGAATCATGGAAGTAAAAGTGGTGTAAAACTGCATTAATTATATAGTACAGATGGCCCTTTCCTCCTCCCTCCTGTTGTTCAAACTAAGGTAGCATGTACACTCAGAAACAACCAACATCAAACATCAGATCCCATCTCACTTGAATAGTATTGAAATTGCAAGTATGGCCATTAAATGTTAATAATTAACTAAATGCAGAATGAGACTTCAAAAATAAAGCGACTTAATTCGATAAAATGGTAAAGAAAACTCCACCATTGGTTACTTCCTATCTCTAATTCTGATTGGAAGTAACCTTAAATCTGCCACATCAGCAGTACCATAGAGTTTGTGACCTGTAGTGTGACATTTTTGGAACAATAAGTAAGATGGTGTGTGTTTTTGTGTTTTTGCATTTCTCATGCAACAGATAACAAAGGCTATGTTACATTTTTTGTATTAACTGGGAAAGGCTTAAATGCTGTCTTTGAGATTTTGAGATTATTTAATTTAAGACATTTCTATGGTCTTGTGCTGAAGCAATTAAATGAAACATTTGGAGAAAATTAGGTTACTTTCTCACATTATTATATGCATCCCATCAGTATCAAAGCAAAACCGCAATGAGCTTGTTCTTTTTCCCCAGCTATAATGCAAAATTTAACTTTCCAAGCTCACGTCAACCATATTATTTCTATCTCACTCTGCAGCATTTGTACCTTAGTTGGGAATAGTAATAGGTCAGATGTTGTTACCTTTGGCAGAATTGTGTCTTCAATTAGCAAATCTTAATCAGTTGGCCTCAGGTTTCTCAAACTGGAAAGGAAGAATGTTGAATGGAGTTTAGTATGTAAGAGCAATGCTGGTGAACTACTCACTTTCTCCCATATTCTCCTAAGGATCTTTTAATATCCTACTTAGTGAGATCTTCATCTGTTGGAAGGAATAAAGCCGCACAGCTCATTGATTTTTATGGATTTTAAGGTAACATGACACAGGCTGTATTTGATTAATTTTTCTCTTTATTATCAACTAATCAACTGATATAAGGTAATTAAATATTTTGACAAGTGAAGGCAGAAGTCTTAGGTGACCTTTTTTCTTTCCTTAATATTTCAAAAAGAAAAAAAAAGCAACCTTATATTTCAGTTGTGTGGTATCTATGAAATGAAGTCATGACCTTGATACAAGATATAACTTTTTGTGGTCGCTGTTGTGAACTTTTGGGTTGCCAGTTGCTGAGAATGGCCAGGTTGTCAATGTAGCATACATTGTGAACCCAATGTTCCAAATACTGGAACTCTTTTAGAAAGATGTGGTTCACATATTGAAAATCTGGGACCTGATCTTTAAAGTAGGAAAACTAATAAAACAACTTGTAAAATCCATATGAGATACACTTTTAAAAAGGTGACATTCTTACTTGTGGAAAAACATAACATAAGTGTTTTAAGTTTCCTGCAGCAGGTAAAGCCAAAAAAATCCTTATAGAATTTCTCCAGTGACTTTTTAGGTTTATTTTTTCCAGAGTTTGGAAACTATATATTTTTAAAATTTCTTTAAGGTATTTTCCAGATGAAAGTGCTGTAGTTCTCAAAGTTACAAAAAAAAAAACACACACAATGTGTCTGTTGTCCTGGACTACTTTTGGGCAATTTCCAGTATCACATTAAATGTTTTATTCCTAATTTCAAGTGGTTTCTTTTTAATTTTGTGACATATCAGAACAAAAGGCACCCTGTTCTCCTTTTAATCTCACTCTTTTTTTAAAAAAAAATTACAGATGTCTTCCTCAGAAATGGAGGATTGACCTTGAAAGTCAAAAGCAGAAATATCGGAAAGTTTAGGTGGAAGTAGACAACTCTGAAATACTCCAGTTCTTGCATTTCCTCAGCCAAAAATGGAAAGAGTTAATTATATTCACATCTGTGTAGCGAGAGGATATGGGCAGTATTAAAATATTACCTTGGATTTGCTAAATTGCTCAATCTGTTAACAGAGTAAAACACTGTTCTATTTTAAATAGAGCATCTCTTTCGAAGAAGTGCTTTGGACTCATACAAAAAGTATAGCATCTATTCCTGAATTATTGAAATCCATCCAAGTAGTACTTTAATTATTCAGAAGATTTGCGAATTGAAAAGGTTGCCAATTCCATGGCTCAGTGCAGGGTGCTTCCCAGATGTTTGTGAACTTCACTTTCCAAGTTTCCTCACTATTGGCTGTGATGACTGCCCAGAATGGGGGTCCTCGGACTTTTTAAACTGTGGACTGGTACACGGTTCCTTAGACTGTTGTGGGGTTGGACTATACTTTGGAGAAAAAAATGAATGAATTCCTATGCAAACTGTACATATTTTATTTGCAGTGGAAAAAAATGAAAGGACAATATAATATTTAAATGGAAGAAAAAATTTAACCAACATAAACCTACCAGGATTTCAATGAGAAGTATTGGCCTGCCTTTGGCTGATGAGATAGTCAAGTTAATTCATCACCATCGGTGATCCCTTGTGTCCAAGTATGATTGCCTTCCATGTATAGGGTCTTGGTGATGGGTCCGTAGGTGACTATAGAGACCTGTTCTTGACCTGCATGTTCTTTTGCATTGAGGAAATTGGTTTTCAGATGGAAGGTGGTCCTGACAAGGGTTGGCTTAATGTGCCTTCCTTTTGACATGTTCCTTCCTTTCACCCTCCATTTGTACCTAATTCCACTGCACTGTTGGTAACAGCTGACCTCCAGTTAGAATGCACAAGGGCCAGGGCTTCCCAGTTCTTGTTGTGTATGCCACAGTTTTTAAGATTGGCTTTAAGCACATCTTTAGATCTCTTTTACTGTTCACCAACTTTCCATTTCTATTCTTGAGTTGAGAGTAGAATAACTGCTTTGTGAGACAGTGATCAGACATTTTGACAAAGTAGCCAATCCAGCAAAGTTGATGGTGAAGGATCATCACTTCAGTGCTAGTGGTCTTTGCTTCTTCCAGAACACTGAAGTTTGTCTGTCTGTCTTCCCAAGAGATTTGCAGGATTTTTCAGAGGCAACACTGCTGGAATCATTCCAGAAGTTGTATTTGATGTCTGTAGATGGTCCACATTTTGCAGGAGTATAACAGGGTTGGGAGGACAATAGCTTTATAGTCAAGCATCTTGGTATCCCTATGAATGCCCTGGTCCTCAAACACTCTCTGCTTCATTTGAGAAAATGCTGCATTCACAGGGATAAGAAAGCCTTCTATAGACCTTCTACACAGCTATATAAAATCCACATTGAACTGGATTGTATGGCAGTGTGGACTCAGATAACCCAGTTAAAAGCAGATATTGGGAATTATCTGCCTTGATATTCTTAGTTATATGGCTGTGTGGAAGGGCTTTAAGCCACTTGGAAGAGGTCAGCTCATGCTAAAGAAGCAAAGTAATTGCAAATATAGGAATTGTTACTATACAAGTCACGAATAGAGGGAATTGACTATGAGGATATTCTTTGCTGTGTGCATTCAAATAATTTCTGATTCATGGCCACCTAGTCATTGGTCACTATTGCCTTCTCTGAGTGAGAGAATATGACTTCCATCCAGTGGGTTTCTTTAGCTGAGCAGGAATTTGATTCCTGGTGTCAAGAGTATAATGCTGAAGCTACTTCATCATCTTATTCTACTTCAATAGCTATTGTTCATCTGGAGTGAGGACTTTCCTTCACTCACCATCCTTGCATGGAAGCTATGATGTTATAAATACCATAAAAAGGTAAAGGTAGTCCCCTGACATTAAGTCCAGTCATGTCTGACTCTGGGGTGTGGTGCCCATCTCCATTTCTAAGCCGAAGAGCCAGCATTGTCCATAGACACCTCCAAGGTCATGTGGCCGGCATGACTGCATGGAGTGCCGTTACCTTCCCGCCGGAGCGGTACCTATTGATCTACTCACATTTGCATGTTTTCGAACTGCTAGGTTGGCAGAAGCTAGGGCTGACAGCGGAAGCTCACGCCGCTCCCCGGAATTGAACCTGCAACCTTTCGATCAACAAGCTCAGCAGCTCAGTGCTTTAACCCACTGCGCCACCGGGGACTCCTTATAAATACCATAAATTTAGCTATAATTCTCAAAGTGAGGTTTGTTTGGTGTTTTTTTTTAAAGAGAAAATTCTGAAATATTTTTCATGTATAAGGGCAGATGCTCATATGTTTGTGTTTTCTGTTGATCAGTTACTACGATGACGATATTAGCACATATTATACAGACTACATGAATTGATATAAAATATGCATTTTGATTTTTACTTACATAGAAGTGTAACTTATGTTTTTTATGTCTCCTGTTAAAGACAAAATCATGCAAGCATTTTGGAGTGCTTTAACTACTTCTTTGGAATGTTCCTCTACTTAAGTTAAAATGCATTAGCATCATTCACAATTTATAATTTCCCCACTTTAACTGGCACAAAACGTCCTCAAACTAGTCTGGAAAGGACTACTCTTTTAAACCTACTTTTTAAAATGTAGCCATATCCTGTGCTTTGACCAAATCCTGCTACTGTCTGTAAGCTGTCTGTATATCTACTCCATCACATTGTAAGGCATAGGACCAGCCACTACCTTTCCTTTAAGTGATAATTTTCTGGTGACTTGAGTTACTTTAAAATCAGCCAATTGTGTTGCTACAATTCCCCAAATAGGTTTCCATCCTTTTTTCTTTTTTTTTTTTTTGGGGGGGGGGGGCTTTGGGATCCTGAGCTGATACTTCTGACCAAACAGCAAATCCTAGCTAGGAGGATACCATAGTGATGGTTAAAGTGGAATCAAAATGTTATAATTTCAAAATGTGAAAAGATTCCCCTCACCAACTTTCAGCATCCCACCATCCAGCATGCCTGTCTTATTCTGGAAGTAGCAGTGAACCCGTAAGTTTTCCAAACTTTGCTTTAAAAAATCATTATTAGATTTCCAAAAGGAGGTAGGATTCTTCCCCCTTCACAGAGGAGAACAGGGGGTGGAGAACATTTAATACCAGGGTTGGTGAAATGACAAAGTCTGAAATATATTTAGTTCTTGTGTCCCTTCAAGTTGCTTCCAGTTTATGGCAACTCTAAGGCAAATCACAGGATGTTCTGATGCTGTGAGTATGGCTCCTCCAAGGTCAACCAGTGAGTGTTTATGGCCAAGCAGGGATTCAAACCCTAGTCGTAGTCCAATGCTCAAACCAGTATGCCACACTCGTTGTGAAATATATCTTACGTGTACATAATTAAATTCATTTGGAGATAAGCATTACTGTCTGAAAAAATTAGCTGTTTGATGTTGCTCCTCTAGGCTGCAATTAGATGTTCATTCTTTTTAACTTTAGAGAAAAGAATAAGTGTGTTGAATACAACAGCCAGATTTCATAATCATAATTAGTGGGCTTTGCTATATTGCTCATGCTGACATGAAAATTTTGTTAAGTATGGTGTAGGAGTTATGGTGTTGAATTAGGATGCCGGGAGACTGGGATTCAAATCCCTGCTCAAACATGGACACCTGCTGGGTGACCTTGGCCAAGTCACACTGACTCAAGGAAACACTATGATTGGGTTACTATACAGTAAAGTTGATCTGAGGCACAATAACCAGCAATGATATTTAGAGTATAGGCCATGGAGTAGAATCTCTTGATAACTTAATCACTTAAGGTACGAAAAAATATTATGTGACTTTTCCTCATAGTAAACATTGAGCATTCTGCACTTGAAATAGTCTTGCAGGAGTTTTTTTTCCCATTGGAAAGATGGAAATAGCCTTATTCTTGTTTCAGTGCTCTTGTAGTTTGTCATATGTCACTCGTTAAAGTGCCTTTTAAAAATCTTGATCACTTGATAGGAATATAAAATGTTAATAGCAGATTTATAATTTTATTAGCATTTATGCTGCAAATATAAGAGTCTTCCCAAACCCAAATTTAATGCACCCTTAAAGTCATTTTTATTAGCTTTATCATTCTATGCAGTCGGCATAAAATGTAATACATTTTATCTGGGGGGGGGGGGAGGTGTTTTAGATCCAGAATGTGAGAATTTAAAGGTCTAGATTTCCTCTTCTCTATTATGCATAGGAATTGTTTTAAACTCAACTCTCTCTCTCTCTCTCTCTTTCTCTCAGTGTGTGTAGATATAAATGGACAGGAGAATAGCGGTGAGGTTAAATTCACATTAAAATGGCAGTTATCACTTGGCATTGACTCTCCCTGAAAACTGTTGATGCAGATTAGTATTTATGAAATGTCCTAGAGTCGGTGTACCTTTTCTATTTTTCAGATTCAGTTTAAATCACAGTAAAGACACCTATTTCAGTAGCCCCAGGGATTTTAGGCAACTTCTGTACCACTTGCCATTTCTATCCAGTGAAATACACTGTTACACCAACCAATGACATTTTTTGCATCCATATTGCCTTGAACTTTATTTTTTCATTCTCTCTTATCTTTCATTGTCCTGCTCACAAGCTGATAAGAATCAAGGTTTGCAACATCTGGCAAACCCAGAACTTTGCTGACCTTTGTACCAATTTGACTCATAAATTCTCATTGCAACTTCCCTTTGCTGCCTAGCTTTGTAGTCTGCCTTACTTACTTCCATACTACTTCATCTTCAGCCATACTACTCCATCTTCAATTGATCTTCAGTAGGATCTTCAGTAGGCAAAGACTTTGATCAATATGACTATGGTTCAGATTCACACCATGAAAAAAATAATCTACACCACTACACCAGTATAGTGTAGCACTGGGATTATGACCCTGAAGAAAAGAGTTTGAATCATTCTTCTATTAAGCCCACTGGGTGATTTTAGTCAAGTCACATATTCTCAGAGGAAGCCAATGGTAAACTCCTTATGAATAAATATTGCCAAGAAACCCCTGTGATATGGTCACCATAGTAATCGAAGATACATGACGAAATCAAAATGTTTGTGTCTCACAATATCCAGATATGTTTTAGTATTTCTGTCATAAGAATATCTTTACTACGTCTCCCAAATCAGTGTGTATGTATGACTTTTAAGTTTACTAAGGTAATCAAGGGGATAATAGAAGTTTATAAAATGTACGGCATAGAGAATATATGGACCCACTATATTTTTCATCATATAATATTATTATTTGGAGTCCAATAAAATGACTCAGCAGACAAAAAAAGTGCTTTGTGTAACTCATGATTAAATTATGAATTCCAATGTAATTTAGAGATAGTTCTTAACAGAGACTAAAATACTAAAAAGGGATGATCTATGACTTAACAACAGATGCCTAAATGGGAATAGTTTGTTGAGAGGTGTAGTGAATTCCCTACCTGTTAGACTAGGAAAAGCCTAGGAAAAAGTAGGCCCAAGAAGTTCATCAGTTGGCTAGAAGAGATAGCTAGTGGGAGGATTATTACAGCTATTAGAGAGATAGCTGGTGGAGTGAAGAGATAGATCCAGGATAGGACTATCTGTGCTGGTGTTTAGAATTACTTTCAGAGGGGCAATCCTGTCACTAAATTCTGTGCGGAGAGAGAGAAGTGTTCCTGTGTAACTAAGTCTGAACTGCTTAAAGTAACCACACACTTTTAAGTCAATACTTTGAAACAGCTAAGCTTTATACCTGAATTGTTCCAGTTCTCTTAAATAAACATCATTGTTTTGTTGTTCACAACATCTGCCTCACGTGTGCCTCTGTGAATGAAGTTTTAAAAGCAGTTTCATGCAGCAAACAAGAGTCTATGGCAGCAGCGTATAATTTAAAGAACAATCTTTTAGTGTTACCTCAGAACACAAGCCTGAGTGCTAATTCCAACACACTCTTGCCTAAGATACCTCAAGTAAACCAAGGGCTTATCAGTGCTTTTAAGTTTGGTGGTGGCCAGAGGGTTTTCAAAAGGTTTTTCGGCCAGAAAAAAGTTCCAGGCCAGTGCAGCTTTTGTTTTTGTGTTTTAAAACACAGAAGCCTCATTCCAATCACATTTGGTGTTCAGCATTTCGGGACTTTTTCCTTCAAATAAGCCCCCACATTTTCACAAGAGTCTGTGTGTTGCAATCACTAAATAGCAGGAATAAGTCACCGAAGCTGTCCAGCCTCTCATTCCAGTCTTTCTGCTGTGTGGATACATTGGAAGTGAGGGGAAAAGCTTTGTTCGCAGCTTGGAGCACCAGGTAGAGATAGTGGGATGCAGAGTAATCAGAGCTTTATTCCTTTATTCTGGCTCTTATTATTTCTTCATCTTATATTTCATCCATCAGCTGATCCTGTCCATGGCTGTGCTTCTGAGGTACGTCTGCTGCCAAATGGGACCAGTTAGACTGATGGTTTGATTCTAGAAGGCTTTCTTTGTATTCAAAGTCAAACACTCTTTAAGAAATTCAAAGATGTGGAGGTAATTCCACCCTTTGCATAGTCACTCTTGTGCTATAATAGCCAGCATTATGTTTGTGTTGGGTGGCATTCATCTTTTTATCCATCTAACGAAATAGCTGCCTATGGCAAGCTTCTTTGGGTCATGCCTTTGTGATTAGTGATAGATACTGGTTGTAAAATGGTTCAGAAATGTTTCTTAGCCTTGAGGTTACGGGAAACATCGCTTCTTTTAGAAACCAATGCAAATGTTTCCTTTTCTTGCAAACATTTATTTTGAGAATGTATCCCAGGGCATGATTGTAAGGATTCTGTTTGCATGCACTCTTGTGGGAGGTTTAATGCAAATCCACTGAGCCCCCCCCCCCAAAAAAAACCCCAGCCGTGGTGTTGGGGAGGGGGAAGTCTCATAGGCCAGTTGATGGAAACCAATGTGAATACCGATTACAATCAGGTTATCTGACCCTCAGGAAGGTTACTCTCATATTTCCAATCAGCTGAGAATAGCTGGCCTTGTTGCAGCCCAAGGGGAGATTTAGTTCTGGTTGCAATATTAAAAGAGTTGACTGACGATTGTTAGAAAGCTCTAATGACACTTGGAAAATGAAAGGAACAAGTCTTCTCCTCAGTCTCCATTTTCTCCTTTACTCCTGGAAAGTTTTTTGTTCGTGTGAATATTTTCATCCAAGCCAGTTTATAATATAATTAATGTATTGATGAAGTCTTCTCACCCTTTGTTCATAAAAAGCAGCAGAGCTTCTTACATGATCCCAAAACCAGCTAATTTTGGCTTTCAATACAACTATTATACAACAGTGACTGTGTACATATCATATGTAAGGAACCCCACAATCACATTTAATCCCAAATCAAATAGAATATTGTTAACTGGTTGGAAAAATGTTATATCTGTACAGCTACAGCATAATGCAATGAACAAACTTTCCATAGAATCAAAAAATTGGAAGAAACAATGAGGCCATCCAGTCCAGTGCTTGCCTTGAAGGAACACACCACCCAGGTCCTCCTGACAGATGCCCATTCAGCTTCAGTTTTAAAATCTCCAGATAAAGAGACTCCAGTGCAATATGAGGCTGTGTATTCCATTGTAAAACAGCCATTACTATCAGAATGTTCATCTTCATGTTCAAGAAGAATACAATTTCCTATAGTTTGAATCTATTGCTATGTGTCTCATGTAGACATAGGCATTATTGAGCCTCAACCAATGCTCTAGAAGTAATTTTGCAATGCTTTTAAAGGACTACTGTTTATTTTGGAAATCCAGAAATACAATAGGGTATCAATAAAATTCAGCATCTCATTATGTTATCAGAATTGTATAGATGCGGTTACCCCTTCAAATTTGATTCTGAAGTTAATATTGAGGCATTGTTAATATTTGTGAGAATGCACCATAAAATATTTAGGAAGAGAAGAGTCTTGGAAAATACCAGGGAAAAGATGCTGTGGGTGAATTGTTTGCAGCTTGCTGTGTGTGTGTGTGTGTGTGTGTGTATTTCCAACAGCAAAGGGATGTATCATTTAGTTTGGATACATACTGCCATACCCAAGGCTGCTTTACAGGAACCAAACACAGAGCCAGCTGGTAGAGTGGCTCTATTTATATTCCCAGCAGGTCCTTCTGCTTTCTCCAAATTTCTGCACAGTTACACTGTAGACAGATCAATACTAGGATTTGCTGTCAACACAAAGAGGGGACACCTCCTGGTACTTCCTGTCTTTAAACAACTAAAGTTGTTTTGTATTTCCTAAATGATATTGATCCATGGAGCTAATGATAGGTTGCATAAGCACTTTCTTTGTGCTCTCTTTTGGACAGGAGGCCTTGGAGAATTACAATTAGCTGTACCGAAAATGCTTGAAATCTATTGTGCTTCACAACCCTGCTGCAAACAGGCTCCTGCTATGTGCAAAATAAAGCAAGAGAAACACATTCTTGCCCTCCTGGGTGGAGGACTGGCTGTACTAATGGAGTGGCTATAAGGAGGGCTAGTGTGTGGGTATATGTGCGTGTCTCTGGGATGCTGTGCACCTACTGCTCAGCTCATTTGTGGAACTGTCTTCCTGCTATTGGAATGAGCTCCATGGGTTTGTCTTCATATTTTGAGATGAGAAAGCCAGAGGGAGATAAAATGGGAATGCTGTCTTTGATATATTTAAAACCAAGCTGGATGTACTAGGTTGAGAGCCGCTTACTCGTGTGGAAAATAAGTTCATTGTAAATATTTGGAATATAAATACTTGATTCTTTGGAATGTGGAATTAGGGTCCTCAAGTCATTTATGTTATACATATTATACAATTCTGTGATCAAAGTTTTATGCACATATGAGATTGGCTTGTAATGCCATTTATGTAACATCATGCCCAAAATTGATTTTTCTGGAGCTAACAGTAGCTTATAGGTTCTTTGTTTTCTACCCTGCTGCCTTAAATTCTTTTAGCTGAGGGGCTTATTGACCAAGTCTAGATAATTCTGATGAGAGGCATTCCCAATCCTGAGGTATTGTCCCTCCATCTCCAGACTATTTTCAGCTAGTTCTCTTCTAGATGTATGGGCCTGTCTGACGTGAAGTCAGACCCTCTCGATGGCATCATGATAATATTCTATTTTTGTTTTAAAAATCTTAAAGTATGTCTCTCCCACCTCAAGACCAATAAACCAAAATTGTGAGAAAACACAGAAGGAGGAGGGAACACGTGTCCTGTGAAATTTGCATTTTCAGATAAGAAAACAATTAAAATTCACAGCTCCTAAACCACCTGAGTGGTATGATAGGTCTAGGTTTGCTAGGTCTTGAGGCACATGTATATCAGATCTCAAAGAACTTATGTGCTTTTCTGGGTTTATAGGTGGGAAGATATATCTCAAGGTGAGCTCGGATAAAGGAAGATTATATCTGAGGTAGCACGAAAGGCTTGGGTACCCATTTCTATGTATTTCCAGAAAGACTTTAAAACTTTATCACACCAACCTTTTCTGCAAGTCACAGTGTAGACAATGGTTACATATTGAGGTGAGCATCTTTGATATCACACCTATCTTCAGTAAAACAATTGTGTCTGTTCTCCAATTCATGGCCCCACAATTAGTCTTCTGTAAATTACCCTCACTTTCCTGCACTACTTCATACCCAGTGTACATTTATGGTTATTGTTGGCAATATTGTTTAATTCTAGCATATAAAAAGCCAGTGAATGTGTAGATGAAAGAAATGCAATGTAACTACCTTGAGAAAGAGGAAGAAAAATCCTACTCTCGGATGGCATGTTACTGCCAGCATGGTGGCACAGAAGAGAACCCATTATACTGTAGTAGGTAGTGGGGATGTAGCAGGACAGGTCAATCATGAGAAGAAAACATTCTGTTAGTGAGATGTACATGGTGTTATATGATATGAACTGTCAACATGTATAACTTACAAACAAAGCCTGAAAGTAATTTTATATAATATTTCTAATATTTTTGTGTACCTTGAATAAAGCAAAAGCAATATATGTCATTATCTCAACTACCCTAGTGAACAATTTCTGATTTTGAAGTATTTCAGATTTCAGACTTTCAGGTTTCATACTGAGAGGTAAAAGAAGTTTTTAATGAATATCAGTCTTACCCACTTTAATGGCATGCTAGTAGATTCAGATCGCTATTGCTATTCCAAATTACTGACCAAAGCACTAAATTTTACCACTTGAAACCAGGAAAAGTGGAGTCCAAGAATTCACACATTGGAAAAGTCCCAACATTTTAATTGGGTATCCTCATCTAGAGATTCTGAGAGCAGTTGTCTTAAAAAGTGTGAAATCAGTGGTGATGGATAGAAGATTGCTTCACCTTGCTCGTAGTTCAACCCAAATGGCCATTTCTGCATTCTCTATATTTTTACATGAAATATATATTTGGATGTTTGTTATTTGATTTGAAAGAACTTTAAAATTCAGCTGCAGTGGTTTTCATTGTAACACAAAGCATTTTATAACTGAGACTGACCCAGTCATTTCATTTTGTGGCAGTACATAGTGTTGCTTGATAGAAAAAACTATTTTAGCAGGAAGCCAGGGACTTGCTCCCTGAACCAAGTTACATTAGCTACAGCCGAGAGAGCTTCCTTATGATTGTAAACTCTTGGTCTCTTGGGGCAAGCTGTTTGCATCTTTTGTCCCCTCAGGACTTGAGTTTCACAATTGCATTAAGTGTCAAACTCTAGAGCAGGATCTTGCTGTTCCAGTCACGTGCATTTACACAACGAAGGGGCAAGGGTAAGAGAAATAGCTCAGCTATCTAAATGTATCATGAAGGTTTTTCTCCCCGTAGACTGCTAGCCGAGCTGAGAGTCACTGCCTTTAGAAGTAAAGGCACCTTGGCATATTTTTGTTCCCCTTGAAAAGCTGAGGTATTCAGAATCATATAAAATGTCCAGAAATAGAAAGCTCTGAAGAGGCAACTCATAAAACTATTGTTCAGTCTCATGCACATATCATTTGATATAAACGTTGCCCAATAATGCAACAGCACAGAAGTCATAAGGATCTTTCCTACTTTTATCTTTATTTCCATATTTCACTCCTTTTGGGTGACTCACATTGTATATTAAATATTCTTATCTGTAAAATTAGTGATGTGATTTTTGAGTGATACATTATTTACAATACTTAGGTTGTTACTGGACATATATGTTTCAGGCTATATCTACAGTTGGGCTCTAATGCAAATGATTCCTTGTGTATAAGCCAATGGTTCTCAACCTGGAGTGTCCAGAAGTTTTTGGCCTACAACTCCCAGAAATCCCAGCCAGTTTACCAGCTTTTAGGATTTCTGGGGATTGAAGGCCAAAAACATCTGGGGACCCCAGGTTGAGAACCACTGTTATAAGCACAAATTCATGGAGATGTGGAGCACTGTTGAATCAACTGGATAACTTTGTGTACATTATCAGGTTGTTTCTTGAAAGTGGATCTGTACAGATTAGCTACATACTTTGTCTAGAACATTTGGTTCAAATACATACACACAGATATAATTTGGGGGGAAAAAACTTTACCATTAACTATGGCTTTGCTCAGCTCCTGCTTTCACAGAAATGGGAAGCTCCCTCTTACTTTTAGTTTCAAACTTCTCAAACTGCCCCTGGTTCACCTGAGAACATCTTACCCCACCAATATTGAGCTATAATTACTTTAACCCACATCTCCTCTCAAACCTCAGTTCTAAGATGGTATGTTTTGCAGACATATTCACTCTCCTTTGACTTTCCTACATTGTGTTATGAAACAATCTGGAACAATCAGGATCATTATTGCTTGATGTACACAAGATATACAATTATATGACAGTGCAAAAATATTTTTATTGTGGACACACTTGCATATATGACCAGTCAACCTAATCATGGCTTTAGTTCCTTTCATAATGGGTACATTATCCTGGGAATGTTTGTAAAATGAGAACTTATTCCTTAGCATTGAGTTATAGCAGTTAATTCTCTAGGGTAGATGCACCCACTGTTAATTCTGTGTCAAAGAAGCACTATAGGGGACATATCTTGCTTCTTTGGTGGGTAATATGACCTCTTCCCATCATAGTTATGTTATGCAGTGACGTGTTTGCCCAGCGTCCCAGTGCCCAAGGCTCATATGCAAAAGACTCACAGACCAGAGTAAAAGTGAACAGAAAAAAAATCTTTACTCTTACTCAGTATAGATAAAAACATAAACTGGCAATGTTGCATACAAAAACAAGCAGTGCAACAAACTTTACACAGTATTTGTAAGAAACACAAAATAAGGCATCTTCATCATACAGCAAATGAGATATCAAAATAAACCTTGAAGTGAATAGCTATTTCACCATAGCCTCCTTCAGATTAGCTTCTCCGAACTGCTCCCCAGAG
Source organism: Anolis sagrei ordinatus (assembly GCF_025583915.1). Classification (NCBI taxonomy): domain Eukaryota; kingdom Metazoa; phylum Chordata; class Lepidosauria; order Squamata; family Anolidae; genus Anolis; species Anolis sagrei. The sequence continues at coordinate 175,458,728 of NW_026844366.1, read as the reverse complement.
CAAAGCCTTTGTCCATGGGTCTCCTCAGAGAAAAGGCTCTCCCGAAGCTCTTGTTCAGGATCTCTCCTTCAGCATCTCCTGCTGGAACTCCAAGCTGGTACTCCAGAATGTATTCAAGAAAACTCAAACAGATATAGCGCCTTGGGCCACACCTAAGCTTGCTGGTTGACCTACATTTCCAGCTGTACATGATAATAAAACACAATAAGGTTTTYCTTCAACACACATATATACRATCTGAAGAGAAACCAGAGTATTTCTTCAGATAAAAACTCTATTTTAAAATTGACCCTTTTTATCCAAAAAGCGCTGGCCATCCGTGAGAAGATGGAAGCAGAGAGAGGCGACCTTGCTGCCATCAACAAAACTCAAACTTAAAAACTTAATATGGACACGCCACYAGTTTTACCTACCCATGCCCCCCACYCTAACCCTATTTTAAGGAATTAAACAATTTTAATCTTTTAACCTTTTTATCTCGTAGTTGCTCAATTATTTAGGAGTGGGTTGACAGGCCAGTAGGCCATGATGCCTCATATTCATATATGGTTTTACTGTATGTGTATGTTTTGTATGTTTTGATATGGTCAAAATTGACTAATCAATAAAGAATTGAAAAAAAAAACACACATATACTTGGTCCTGCAAGGACTTAGTGTAACAAGTTATGCTTATATACACACTTAGTCTTAATGTTTCCCTGAATTTAGTGTTCCTCTGGCATTCCCTAGAATTGAATTGTTCTGGTCCATTTTCTGCCCAATCATGTACTCATGGTGTTGCACACATGCAGGGATTGCAGTAGGAACATCTGAGAAGAATACTTGTGTGTGTGGCCATAGTGGTCCTCTCCACGTATATAACAAATTGGGCACTCTTTTCTTCCTGTGGAGAGATGTATTCTCTTTGGAAAGCCCCTTGGGAGCTGCATGCTGGCAGTGGTTTAAAACCACTGGTAGATGGGACTGGAGTTAAATGCAGATGAGCCAGTCCTTATTTTTCTTTGTTTCCATTATTCTCTATGTCTTCTCACAACCAAGATAGCTAACAGGAATTAAATTGGTCATGTTTTAGTTGCAAAGAGCTTTTGAAATTAGGGAAATGACCAGGGTTTATCATGAAGTGCAAACTTATCTCCATTACAGAGGAGAATGAAGCTTGGAACACAGTTTTTTTTTCTTCCATTGGGAAGGGCCTTCATTCATGAAACAAAATCTCTAGGTGGTTCAAGATGGATGTCGAAGCATTGCCTTGCTATCTTTTCTTATTCTTTTTTATCATTGTCCTAGAATAGTGAAGGAGACAGACGGTTTTAATGCTATCAATTACAGCAAGGTATTATCTAAAATATTCAGAGTGGCTCCGTTGTGCGCTTTTGCCAGTGCAATATAGATTGTGTCACCTTACATAAATTTCTCTTGTCTTTTCTGCCAAACATTATAGGCAATTGTGGCCTTGCTTACTTGAGCCTCAGGGCAGATTGCATGTGTTTCACCTGAAAAGGAGATATGATTGCAATTTTTGACAAGGATACTAATGCCTATTTTATTGTTATATATTTACCTTTGATTCAGGTAAGACAAAGAAGCTTTTTCTTAAAAAGAAAAGAATCATTTTGAAAATATATTAGAAAGGGGGAATTGTGCTGGGCCTTTATGAGATCGTTTGTGCTTTTTATATACCTTGCATGACTGGAATCTCCACCATAATTTAGAAGAAGAACAAAAAAGAAAAAAAGAGAAAGTAAAACAGAATTGCTTTTCTAAGTGGCAGTCATATGTTTCCTTCAGTATGTAAATGAGGCAGTATTTCCAGAGGTATGAGGCAACCAAGTTTCTAGAACTGGTAGTAATGTTTAAATCAGCACTTACCAGTATTTTCCAAATGGGAGCTTCCAGAATGCATGAAAAAATATTTCACTTGTTGCTCAATTCATAAGACAATAGAATTTTCCTAATATGCAGGCATAGCATCAACATTTTGCTTCAGTAAATGTAAGCATTAGAAGCAAACATGTTGCTTTGTAAAATAATTCAAGCCATTTATTTATATTGTCAAAACATCAGCAAACATTTCCTTTCCCCTTGTGGATTCTGGGCACGTGATTAACTATTCTGTATGAGGAATCAAATACCTTCCATCAAAACGGAATAGCACATTAATTTAGGGGGAAAATATTAAGAGACAGCCATGTAGACTTACATTGATAAGGAATTAAACAATCCTCACAATATTAAATCTATATATTAAAACAGGTTTCCATAGGGAAAACCATACAATTCCACAGGCATCTCTTAAAATCCTTATATATCAAAACAGGCATTTGTCATATATTTTTCACAACAGGCAGGGGCGGCTCGTCCATTACGCAAAGTAAGTGGTCGCAATACACTTTTTTTTTGCCAGGGGCGCAGAGGCGCCTCTGTAAATGCCCCTCGACCGCCACTTGAGGAGCGCCCCCTCGGCTCACAACAGCCCTAGCAGTCCAGGGGGAGCCTCGGCAATCCATAACGCAAAGTAAGCATTTGCAGTATAGTTGATTTTGCCCAGGGGCACTCTTGAGGCGCTCTTGGGGGAAAATAGACCTTGACATATGCGAGTTGTAGTTACTGGGATGTATAGTTCACCTACAATCAAAGAGCATTCTGAACTCCACCAATGATGGAATTGAACCAAATATGGCACACAGAACTCCCACAACGAACAGAAAATATATATCAATGATTGGTTGGGGGGGGGGCAAAATACTGTTTGCTTACCATTAAAAATTACCTAGGGCCGCCTCTGACAACAGGTAGTTTACTAAAGAGTGATATCAAGTATTATATTTATCTTAGGAACAGGTTATTGGAGTGTTGTTAGAAACATCATAGTTTGAGTGGTGGAAGATGTTGATCGATCATGTGCTTTTTCAATTCTGTTGTTGGCTTATGTAGCATCTCAGATCACTCCTTCTCTAATTCATTTATCAGAGTGACTGTGAACTGATCTTTTGTTATCACAAGTCAGCTACATATATTACTGCTGTTGTGTCCACAACCAATTACATGTAGATTTATTCAAGGTCACCCATCAACCAATTGCAAAGTAGATTTTCCTAGTCTTTGCACAGGGCACCAATCTGATATACATCTTTAGCTATTTACTGATTCAACTACAAGGTTAAAATCCACCTGGCCATCTTTCTTTTCTGTCTGTGACATACAGAACTTTTCCTTATTGTTGATATTTATTTCTTCTTGTTTATAGTTAGGTGGCTGAAAGCCCAGAACTGGCTTCATTAAACGCTATTATCTTTACGAAGATACTTGTCACAGAGTACAATTGTTGCCATTCTTTCTTCCAATATACAGGCTCCAGGGCTTCATATTTTCCAAAATAAATCCCAAATATAGCACTCAGCCTATAACCATTTGGAAGGTATCTGTACTGTGACTCCAGAGGTTAATTGGGACCAGAGGGGGAAGGAGCCAAAAACAATACATTATTGGAATTTTAAAAATGCCACAACTTTTATTGATGCCAGCTGTTTGAGCATCACTGTCATATAAGGTGTGAATCCTGGCATTAGACAAGAAACCTACTACCCAATAAAAACCTTGCTACACAAACCATCAGATAGAAAGAATGTGAAATAGCAGAAACCGGTAGTTCACCTTGGTGCTGGGCTAAAGTCCCATTTCACCCCACCACCAAGATCTCCATGGAGAAGTGGACATCCAGAGTTCATACCTTTCTATTAGAATAGATCTAAAATACTGTTTTTGCATGTCAAGCATAAAACTAAACAAAATCTAAACATAACCATTAGCAGAACATGACTAAGAGGGTAGGTGACAAACACAGGCTCATGCTTGTTCACCTGCACTGCCCTGTAGTGAAGCCTTGTCAGTACTGGTCCACCTAGGAGGTTCTGGTCCCCAGTATGCCTGTTGACTTCTGGTGATTCCATAGATTTTTACAAGGTTTTCTTAGGCAAGGAATGCACAAAAGTGGTTTTCCAAGTACCTTCCTTTAAAATATAACAGCTGAGATTTATTTGAGCTCCCACTTTCAAATAATTTCCACATCAGAAATCTACAAAGAGCTGACCAGTTTACTTCTGTGATAATCCCCATAAAATCTGAGCATTTAAGAGTATTTTTCCTCCCCCCCCCCCCAAGTTTCTCTATTCAGTTTTGCTTTCGATGTACTGGCAAAAAATATTTAACATGGAACCAAGCATGGTTGAAACAGTGAGGATTGAACAAGAAAACACGAGCAAAACAATGGAATTCTGGACTTTATACAAAGTGTTTCTAAAGGTGTTAGACTTCAGAAGAAATTACCATATTTACTCAACTGTAATGCACATCTTTTTTTGCTTAATTGCATATCCAAAATGGAGGTGTGCATTATATTCGATGGTGCATTAGAATCGCATATCAAAAGGTGGCTATGCCTCTCCATCAGGTCGAGGCTAGTGAACATGCCAGCTTCTGCGTGATGAAGAGGCACCAACTTCCCAACTCCTCTCATTGAGGATTTGAATAAGGCCAGCTGGGAAGCCACGTCTCTCTTCCAAGCCCAGACTAGTGAGTTTACTAGCCACAGTTTGACAGGGATGTAACATCTCCTGCCCCACCCCTTCCCAAGCCCCTTCTTTCTGGCCTCCCATCTGGGAAACTAAAGAGAAGCAAATCCCAATCCCTCCTTCCCAAGCTCCCTTCTCCTTAGCCTTACAGCTGGGAGGCTAAGGAGAAGTGGTGCCCCCCTCCACAAAGCCAAGTCTGGCAAACTAGCCAGCATCTACTTGGCAGACAAGTACCACTTCTCCTCGCTTCTCTGGCAAATCCATTTTCTGGTAATATGCACCACCAAATTTGGGTTAATGGTGCACTAGATTCAAGCAAATATGGGTACTAGCGGAAAAAGTGCATAGAACTGTAGCATTGTTTAGAAGTACTACTATAGTTTAGGTGCTGAATGGCTTTTCCTTATGGGTCCATGGGTGAACCTTTCTTGGCACTCAACTTATAGTAAATAAATGGGGGATTACTATCTCCTTTTTCATTTTTAAGTCATCCCTTTCATATTCTTCAACTACACCACTCCAATGTTCAGTATTTTTTGCCTTCCCTGGCTCTGTGGGAATTATATTCTAAATCCCTAAGGACATTGCATTGTAGAGGATTTCATTATCCAATGGTGGCAAGCCAGCAATGAAGTAGAACCATTTTCTCCTGTGATGGTTTCTATCACACAACACTGTGTGCATCATGTTGCCAATATGCTACCTCCATATAATAAACTCAAGCGACTTGAGAAACTACAAGTCTCTTCTGGTGTGAGAGAATTGGCTGTCTGCATGGACATTGCCCAGGGGACGTCTGGATGATTTGATGTTTTTATCATCCTTGTGGGAGGCTTCTCTCATGTCCCCGCATTAGGAGCTGGAGCCGATAGAGGGAGCTCATCCGCCTCTCCCCGGATTCGAACCTGCGACCTGTCAGTCTTCAGTCCTGCCAGCACAGGGGTTTAACCCACTGCGCCAGCGGGGACTCCATGTAAGTTAAAAGTCAATAGCTGCAGATTGTGTCATGTTCTTATCGCTTACTTGGTGCTATGAGCTCATTCTGATTCTGGGTTGGCACTGTCATGTTGGGGTTAGAATTCTCCTCATCTTCCATCACTCGCTATTCCCCAGATAAGAATTTATTGCTATGATTTTTTGAATAACTTCAACCAGAATTGCAAAGTTGCTTTAAAAATAAAACAAAACTATGAAGTAGTGGTACTTCTGAAGGCCAGAGTGATGAGGGTAAGTGGAAGTAAGGCCACAGTACCACAGATTTATGAAATGGCACAGTTGCATAAATGCCAGGAGGTCTAATAGCAAGAGTTGAGCATCCTGGTATATTGCCACTATCCGTCATCATATAATTGCCAAGCCATAGTGACTTCGTATGATAAATCCCTGAGTTAGGAAAGCACTATGGAATGGCTTTCTTCTTGCCATGGTGGTAAAATGTTTTCTGACCAATACCAAGTTACCATTCAGACATGTATCATTCAAAAGTTCTAAGTATTATTGCTTAACGTATGCATAAAGGAAAACAGATATGAAGGAGAAGAATTTTTGCACAGACTTTTTGCTCTCGTAATTTCCTTTGAGTGGGGTTCCCTTTCCCTTGGAGGTAGCATTCCACCATCTGTTCCCACCCTTCCAAAAAAATCAAATCAAATGGTGTAACTCTGAGAGGCAATTTAGGCCTCCCGATACAGTTCACTGTAAAGGTGAGAGGGCTGGGAGAAGAATTTGAAGAAGCTTCCTGTCTCCTGTTTTTGGAGTCTCAATGAAGAAAGACTCAAGAATGATTTTAAGTTTTTAATTGGAAATTGAATCCCTTCTCTCTTAAAATTCCATTTCCCCCATAACAGTCTTCCCTAGCTCATTAAATCATTAAATGAATTTAGCAGGTATTAGTTTTGAGCTTTATTAATTGTGACTTGTTTTTCATTATGAGATAATTGTCAGTCACAAAACATAAATCCTGCGTATCTGACTGGTGGCAAAAGTTTCCAAAAGGAAGGCAGGGAAAGGGGCAGGAAAGGTCAATTCCATCAGAAACTTCTCTTGGAGTAGCTCTGCTATACATATTTATGCATTCCAGAGGGGTAACCTATTTTTCCTTTACCAGATATTTGCTTAAAAGGCTCTGTGGAGGATAGGAAAAAAAGCAGGAAATGATAGAAAAATATATATTGTATTCTTTCTGTGCTATATCACACTGTCATCTTGGAATAACATGGTTTGGACTGTGACTGATAGGATGATAGAAAAGGCCTCTGTATTTTGGAGATGATTTCTAACTTGCTTCGAAATCAATTTAGCTAAACCAGTGTTCAAATACACTTAATACAATAGGACTTGCAAACTGCACCTGGCACCTGTCCAGCATGTTCCAGTGAACATAACAGGAAGCTGGGAAGAGAAATTGGGAGATGAAGGTTTCATGTCTGAACTGCCATCAAGCCTGACACACCACCACTTTCTTGAATCAAAACTACAGGACCAAGATAAAACTCTCAGTCAACAAAAAGCAAAAAAAAAAAAAAAGGTTCAAAAAGTTAGACATTTAAGGAAAGGTAATAATGATGTTCAGAGTGGTACTCCTTCACACTTTCCGCTATTGTTTTCTTCTGAAATTTACTCTTACTGTATTCCCCCAGTTATCTTTTYCCCAGAGTGTATAATAATAATAATAATAATAATAATAATAATAATAATAATAATAATAATAATAATAATAATAATAGTGTTAAAAAACAAAGCATGGATCATCGATGTCGCAATTCCAGGTGACAGCAGGATTGAAGAGAAACAACTGGAAAAGCTGACACGATATGAGGATTTAAAAATTGAACTCAAAGACTCTGGCATAAACCAGTAAAGGTGGCYCCAGTGGTGATCGGCAYGCTGGGTACAGTGCCTAAATACCTTGGCCTGCACTTAAACACAATCGGTGCTGACAAAATTACCATCTGCCAGSTGCAAAAGGCCACTTTACTGGGATCTGCACGCATTATTCGTTGATACATCACACAGTCCTAGACACTTGGGAAGTGTCGAATGTGTGATTCAATTCAACAGCCGGCAGAGTGTGCTGTGAACTCATCTTGTTGTGTTTCAAATAATAATAATAATAATAATAATCATCATCATCATCTTTATTTATACCCCACCACCATCTCCCCGAAGGCAGCTTAAATGAGGCCAAGCCCAGAAGTGCATTTCAATACAGTAACATAAAAAGCATAAAGCAAACATTACAGTAAAATAAAATAAATCAAGCGTAAAATATAATAAACAGTACAAAGTGATACAATAGAAAATCAAACACAATCACAATGAGCGGGCCACATGTGCAAGATACAATGATAAAAACTAAGGATGAGATAAAAATAAAAACCTATATATTTGTAAGGGAGACTCATGAACAGAGTAGTAGAGACAGTCCTTCATGCGAGCAAGAGAGTGCAATATGAGGACACCCATTATAGGGGAGCATGACAAGGGAGATGTAAGATCACTCTCCAAAAGCACAACAGAAAAGCCACATTTTGAGGTTCTTCTTGAAAGTTTCTAAGGAGGGGGTTAGCCTAATCTCGCTGGACAATGCTTTCCAGAGTCGGGGGGCCACAGAGGAGAAAGCTCTCTCCCTTGTTTCCACAAGTCGGGTCTGTGATAATGGAGGGGGCGAAAGGAGGACTTCCCCCGATGAACAAAAGAACTGGACAGGTTGTGGGAGGAGATGCGGTCACGAAGCTAGGTGGGTCCCAAACCGTTTAGGGCTTTATAGGTGATGACCTGCACCTTGAATTGGGACCGGAAAATAAAGAGCAGCCAATGGAGCTACTTAAACAGGGGGGTTGACCAACACTTTTTCCCCCTCTCCTTTTTAAAGATCACATCAGTGGTACAATACCCACTTTTCTGAGTTTTTTTTCTTCTGTTTTCTGGTTTTTTCTGGGGTTTTTTTTAATGAGGTAAGGCTATAAATAACTTCATGGTGATTCTTGACTGTTCCTTACCTCGGAGAGAAATAAACTTCAATTTCACTATGGAAAATCTCCTAATATATAAGGATACTGAGATGGAAGTGTAAATGGAGGGCTTGGCTGAAGGATGGTTGGTTGGGGAAGTTCAGAAAAGATCATATAGGCACCTACCAAAAACCAAAAACCTGCAATCAAATGGGATGGAATGAATGCAGGAAATATGGCTAAACCAGATAGGTGAAGTACACCCTTCTGATCGTATTTAAGATGTTTACTCTTTCTTACAAATACCCTTTCTATTTTGATGCTGGAGTTACATGGCTAAGGCAATGCAGTCCTTGTTTGGAGCTTAGGGAACTTCTGGCATACAGAAATACTGATGGTGCATGGATTTGATAACACTCAGAATCCCGCTATACATTGCAAAGTTTCTCTTTCATATTAAAACCTCAATCAGATCCTCAGTCAGACTGCATGTCTCTGGATTCCTAAAGCCAGGCATGTAGCCGGGGGGGCTGAAGCCCCTCAAGCCCCCCCACCCCCAAAATTCTCATGCTGGTCCGTGAGAAAGCCTTACTGGTACATTATTTAAACTATGTTTATTTATATCATATATCCCATATGCATGGGGGTATTGGGGTAATGATACAAAAGGTTTGCTAGGGTAAACCCTCTTTCACTCAGACTCAGCCCCCCCCCCCCCGAATCAAACTCAGCTTCCTCCGAAACAAAATCCTGGCTATGGGCCTGCCTGGAGCAGACTTATTTGCATTTCTTCCTCCCTTCCTATTAGCCATTTAATGATCTTCAAGCCCTGCCCTTTCACATTGCACATTTGTAACACTATGATTCCATTTCAAAAGCCATGGCTACATCCAGTGGAATAGTGGGTTTGTAATTTGGCCAGAGGCACCAAAATATTTGTCTTGCTGAAGATTGTAATAACCCTTTTCTCAATGAACAATCTCAAGATTACATGAGATATTGCATTGCAATTAAAGCGGAATTGGAGTGCTATAATTGCATAATGTGAAGTGGCCCAAGATATCATAAGAGAATTGTATAGCGGTTGCTATTTCAAACAGTAAGATGGAAATTAGAGCTCTGGTTGATGCTAACCGATTTTTTCTTTCCCACTGGATATTTGTTTTGTTTCCTAAAAGCTCAGGAAAGGTAAAAAAATAAAATAAAAAGTATAACCAAAAGAATTATTTGGCAAGATAAAAATGGCCTCTTTTTTCAATGTTAAATTCATGTGACTTGTCTGACAAACCTTTTAGTAGTGTAGGTTTTATTCTTAATAAGTAGCTTTAACTTTTAAAAATGCAGTGGGATTTGAGTTATTTTCCCCTGCAAACTCTAGTAAGGATTTTTATATGCATGCTTCCAGTTCATGGGAAATGACTTCTGAAGATTCCTGCAGGGCCTGGCCCCATATATGATTTCCTTGCAGCTAGTGAAGCCTGTAATTGCACAAAGTGAAATGGCCCCTGTATGAAGTAAATATAAGAGATATGCTAATATAGTTGGAAATTCTTATCTAGATCCATTCTATCCTAAACTCAATTGCCCCCTCCATTCATAATCTGTTGGCACCCGTAGTCTTATTGCTGAAGTTCATGTCATTTTCCAACTTATGACAACCCTAAGATGAGCCTATCATTGGGCTTTCTTGGCAGATTTGTCTGATTTTGCCTAGGGTCACCAAGTGGGATTTGTGACTTGCCTAGGGTCTATCAGCTCCAGCTCCTCATGCGGGGACATGAGAGAAGCCTCCCACAAGGATGATAAAAACATCAAATCATCCGGGCATCCCCTGGGCAACGTCCTTGCAGACGGCCAATTATCTCACAACAGGAGCGACTTGCAGTTTCTCAGGTCGCTCCTGACATGAAAAAAAAACCCAAGTGGGATTCCATGGCTGAGCTGGGATTTGAAACCCCATTTCCAGAGTCCAGTTTTCAAACCACTACACAGGAAGTCCCCAAGTTATGTGCAAGATAGGTTCTACAGTTTTGTTTTTAAGTTGAATTTATACGTAACTTGGAACAGGTACATTTAAGTGTAACTCCAGCCATTTATATATGATTTCAAAAAAGGACCTGTCTCTCGACCCCACCAATTGTGCCTTCAAAGGAGGTGGGATCAAGAGCGGGTCCTCTCCAGATGATCTTAGAGATCTGAGATGGTTCATAGAGAGAGATAAGTTTGGACAGATAAGCTGGGCCAGAACCTTTTAGGGCATTATAGGCTAAAGCCAGCACTTTGAATTGTGCTCAGTAGCAGACTAGCAGCCAGTGGAGCTGACGTAACAGGGAGCTTGTATGCTCCCTGTATGCCCCATTGGACCACTTGAAGCATCTTGGCTGCCGACTATTGGACCACTTGAAGTTTCTGAACTGTCTTCCACATAGAGCACATTACAGTAGTCTATTCGGGATGTGACCAGAGTGTGGACTATTGTAGCCAAATCTGACTTCCCAAGGTACAGGTGCAACCGTCACACAAATTTTAATTTTGTGAAAACTTCCCTGGCCACCTCAGAAACCTGGGGTTCCAGGCTCGGTGATGAGTCCAGGAGAACTCCCAAGCTGCAAACCTGTGTCTTCAGGGAGCATGTAACTCTGTTCAACACAGGTTGTAACCCTATACCAGTGCTTCTCAACCTTGGGTCCCCAGATGTTTTTGGCCTACAACTCTCAGAAATCCCAGGCAGTTTACCAGCTGTTAGTATTTCTGGGAATTGTAGGCAAAAAACATCTGGGGACCCCAGGTTGAGAACCACTGCCCTATACCCTGTTCAGTCTTGTGACTGACCAGGAGTACCTCTGTCTTGTCTGAATTCAATTTCAATTTGCTTCCAGAGGTTTGTGGGTTAGTGTTGGTGATGTTGATTCCTGTAACCATGGCTAATGGTACTTAGAAAGTAAGATGTGAGATTTCTGGTAGTGGTATGCTGACAATTAGACATGCTTAAGCTTTTATGTTATGATTCAGCTCTGTTAAAGCTGGGACCTCAGCGTAGCTTTTCTATTTTGTCATGCTCTCCCACTATTTATTTGGTATTCTAGAACATGTTCCCATTCTTTTACAAAATGCCCATTCCTTTAAACAAGAGGAAGTAAAAATAGACAGAGTAAATTACATTGTTCAAAGGCCTTCCATCCATTCCATAAAGCAAATTGCCTCCAATCCCTGAGGAAGCACAACCCTACATAATATCGCCAACATCCCTCTAGAAATTTTTCTTCCCATAAAACAAAGTGCTCTTTATAGTCTTAACAATATAAGCTCCTTGGGACAAACATCTAGCTATGATTTAGTCATTTTATAAACCAGTTAGCACACTTCTGGCATTCATGTTCATTCCTCATCTCTTTTCAGCAATGCCAAAGTGCCATTTATGTAAGGATAGAAATGCAATTAACACATCGGTGTATGCAAAAGGATCTGGCAATTCAAAACAAGATTATCCTGTAATTCCTGTAAAAGGCAAGACTCTAACAGACTTCAGCATGCCTGTCTCTCACTTCTCTTCTTTCATTTACTCTCTATATGTTCACTATGTTGAATGTTAGTAACCATTTCCTAGGCAGAATTCAAAGATAGTGTTGTGTTAGTCTGAAGTGTCAGAATGCAAATGGATTTTGTAGCACCTTCGAGACAAACAGAGAACTATGTTGATGGCATAAGTTTTCATAGACTAAGTCTATATCTGTGGAAGCAGGCTTAATCTATGAAAGCTTATCCTACCAACCAGTGCTGGATTTAGCACAAATATGGCCCAGTGCTAGTTATTATGAGTGATGCTAAAATAGGGGCCCAAAAGTCTAGATTGTTCTTAATGGCTTCCGAGAGAATTAGGTCTTCTCCTGGGGCTTTCCCTTGCAGTAATTGGTTGACAAGGCTCTTGATCTCTGTCAAAGTGACAGCGGGCCACTACCTCTATTTAGACTGCGTCGGATGATCTTGTGGGTTGAGTTAGGTTTTAATAACTACTTGTATTGGTTTTTAGCTTAGATTTTAAAATTTGTTGAAGTCTGAAGTGTATAACCCCTTGGGTTTGATGTGAATGTACGGGAATGGGTCCCCATGTTGTGATCTGGTCATCAACCGTAATAAACTTTACTTACCTAGTTATTATGAGGCCCCTTATTTGGACCCTGAAGGAGGTAGGCCTAGTGGCCCTACACTGCCTGTTTTGTGGCACACTCCCATAGACAATCAACACTATCATTATGTTTGGAATTGTACCACATAAGCAAAATCCATTGTAAAAAATGGCAGGAAGATCCCCCCCCCCCCCCCCCCCCCCCCCCGTGCTTCAGCACACCTAAGCACAATGATAAATCTGGCACTGCTACCAGCTTAGATCTCAGTTTGTCTCTAAGGTGATACAAGATCCCTTTACAGTTGCTAAATACCCTACAATTCTCCGTGAATGCTACTTAGGGCAAATCAGGTGGTATACTTCAGTTTCCAGAACTATGACTGTTCTGCTTCCCCTGTCTTCATGTAGGTCTTGTAGATGCCAAAAAGAATAAACAAAACCAACCCTATTCCAGAGGGTTTTTTTCAGACCTCCAGAGCAGGTTTATAGACTGCAGAAGCTGGAATCTGGCCTTGGACCATTCATATAAGCTGTGAGAAGAGATGGGAAAAATCTTGGATATTCAATCTAGATCTTTTAAAAAGACTTTTTCAAATTGTACTTCATTAGGAAAAAAATAGAAAAAGGCCAGAGCATGCCAATTTAATTATTAATTTGAGTTTTGAGATTATATGCAGCTGCTAAAGCACAACTGTGGAACGGGACTGGAAATACATGAAAATCTAGAGTTCTTTGATTTTCACATTGAGGATTGTTTCTTTTTTATTAATAATAATTTTATTGAGTTTTCCTTCAGCAGTGAAAGAGGGGGAACAATCAACAAGATAGAAAAGTAGGAAATAGAAGGTAGTGTAGGGTAGGATTGTTTCATAATTATTTATTTGAATAATTATATCTCACATGACACTTGACAGTCTCAAGGTGGAATGCAATATATTTAGGACAATGTAAAGCAATATCAAGATTTATTCGGGACAAAATCTGAGCATGTAAATTTTGTGCAAGACATATAATATTATGCAAAGATTTTTTTAAAACAAATTTTTATTTTTTACAATATGAAAGATACATACCGTGCACACACAAAACGTTTACAATTCCCACCACCAACACGAGGATTGTTTTCTTTTACATATTCATTTCTTTTTGAGACAATCATTATATCTTTAAGAAATGAAAAAAAATCTGTGTAAATGCACAGATTATTTTCTGCACAAAAATACAACATACAACTTTTGTCCTGAGTAGGTGTTGACTTGCAAAGGGAAGACTTTCTTGCAGCTAAATTTACTTATTGCTTCCTTCAAGAAGAAAATTAGCAAATCGTTAAATCCTTTGCCCATAAATTGTCTATTTGACAGAGACAATACCACACGTGTGCTTTTCATGTTCTGGATTTTGTCCTAATGCTGTGTTTTGGCTGTGTGTTGTGCTGTCTTTGGTTTGGACCTGTGACTTCCGTGTATTCCAATGCAGTTAATAGTGTAGCCAGTTCCATTGACAGTTTGCTTTTCTACTACACTGAATCTTTTAAGTATGGCATTTTGTGAAATTTGTTTATCTTTGCAGTTAACTGCAAATAAATAAAGCAATCTTATGATCCCCAAGTGAATTCATTATATGCTTCAATAATTGGTACATTCTTTCAGTGGCAGATGCTACATTTTTTCATCTAAAAGAAAGTAACATCTCTGAACAGTAAAATCTGTTTTTTCACTTATACGGCATAATTATTAGTATACTTTTGTTTCAATGGCAGCTGTTTGACAGTCCAGAATTGTAAAGTTTCTTTTCTTCTCCTTTTCTTTCTCTCTCTTTTTCCTTTTTTGAAGTTGCATTGTAGAGTTTTTCTTAAAGTTGCAAAGCTGTAATAGATCTGAATGCAAAGTAGATCGACAAATTTTCTCATCTTTGATAAGAAAGAGTGTCTTGACATATCTTGCTCTAATGAGACAAAGACAAGCAGGTTCATGCAAGAAATGGTTTATCATGTATTTATGTACGTAATTTTTATATTCTAAGGACAGCTTTACACATATTGTTTCTCAATATGTGTGAATCACGTCCATGTATGTTATTGATTTTGTCATTTGGGAGTTGTAGTTGCTGGGATTTATAGTTCACCTACAATCAAAGAGCATTCAACTCCACCAACGATTGAATTGAACTGAACTTGGCACACAGAACTCCCATGACCAACAGAAAATACTGGAAGGGTTTGGTGGGTATTGACCTTGAGTTTTTGAGTTGAAGTTCACCTATCTCCAGAGAGCACTGAGGACTCAAACAATGATGGATCTGGACCAAATTTGGCTTAAATACTCTATATACCCAAATGTGAACACTAATTGAGTTTGGGGGAAATAGATCTTGACATTTGGGAGTTGTAGTTGCTGGGATTTGTAGTTCACCTACAATTAAAGGGCATTTTGAACCCCACCAACAATAGAATTGGGCCAAACTTCCAACACAGGCCAATCGCAGTGGAGGAGGGCTTTTGGTGGGAGGGTTCACTATCTGTTTCCAAAAAAGAAGATAAGGAATGACGGAGAGATATTCCAATGTGATAGGTTTGCTTTATGATTACCGTAAGTGAGAAACAACTTGGAGGCACATAATAACAATAATGATCATGTAAGTAAGTATGTTTTTTCTGTGTAAGAAGTAATTAGCATTGCTACTGCTTATGTCTCTCCCCCCCATAGCTTTTTACACACACCTGTCTAAAATTATTAGCAAAGTTCAGCAAGTGAGGCATGTCATTGATTTCTATGAAGAAAAGTGGCTCCAGAGAACTTTAAAGGAAAAATATATGTAGTGGGTAGGAAATGGGTGTGGTGGTGGGCTCAAAGAGAACAGAGATATTTAAAAACCCCTATGTTCTGCTATAGAAAAAGAAACTGTAGAAAAAAGATAGTGTTCTGTATAAACTCTGACTGAACACCTAGACAGAGCTGTACAAAATCATTGTTGTTCATACACAGGCCTCAAAGGACAGACAAGTAATTGCTGAATGGACAAGATTCCTGCTTATCTCTCCAAAGAAGGCATGCTTGAATGTCTCCATGGTCACAGGCTAATCATAGCTTAGGCTCAAGCTACAAACAGAATCCTATAAGTCATTCAGCCATGGCTTGTTGGAGGGTCTTTTTTTAGCCCAAAGCAAACTGTCAATGAGAGTGAAGAAAGGCCATGTCTTGAGAGATTGCTTAGCTTTTCCCAACTTTTCCTGAAATTAATTATCTTTCCTAACTTTAAAAAAAACTTTAGTGGATTTGTCTTTTGAATCCACCAACTTTTTTTCTTTCTGTTTTAAGGAAGTTATGGGTCAAAAAATGTCTGAAAAGTATTAGGCAGCTTTTCCCACTCGTTTCTCTTCTTTACCTTCTCGTGCTTATTTCCAAGTAAGATTCCATTTAATAAGCATATTTATAATGGCAAGTGCAAAAAATGCAAAAAGTGGGGAATCTCAAAAGGGAGGAAAAATGTCACTTGTATGTGTTCATAAAAAAAAAGGCAACATTTTGACATCTTTGTTGCTAGGCCAGAGTGACAACCGCAGAATATCTTAGTGTCCCCTTCGCCATTTTAAAAAAGAAATGTAACATAACTGTGAGAAAAGTTAGAAAGACTACTTTGGAAAGAACAATAGCTAGTTGTGGAGTAAGACAGTTGATATCAAACAAAAGAGTGTAAAGATTAGACTTTAAGGAGAAATTAATAAGATGGATTTTTGGGTCTGTTTCCATGTGCTTCAGAAATGAAGTCCCATGGCAGGCCTTCACATGATATAAGGGCACTTCTGGTGGGACTCAATTTCTGAAGTGCATGGAAATGGAGTCAAGTTGGGTGTTGCCTGATTCCAAACCTAAGAAAGCAGGGGAAAGTGGGTAAAAGGCAGGAAAAGGACATTGGATGGCTGGCCATCCCAGAAAATAGAGGAATACAGCAGGGAACTGGGTAAGATGGTGCCCTCTGCTTTCCCTCGTTCCCTCATCTGATGAAATCCATGATCATAGCTATATAAAATATATATAAATTCATATATCATCATCATAGCTATATAATATATATGTAAACTATATCTATATAAAATAGAAAGTGGGCTAAGGTATTGAGAACTAGCATTTCGTAGTGGTTTAGTGCAATGTAGTAGTGCAGTTTCTTAGAATCATTGAGTTGGAAAAGATCACATGGGCCATTTAGTCCAACTCCCTGCCATGCAGGAAAAGTTCAATCAAAGTATCCCTGACAGATGGCCATCCAGCTATTTAAAAGCTTCCAAGGAAGGAGCTTCCACCACACTCAAAGGCAGAGAGTTCCAATTTTATAATGTGTAGTACAGTTTAAGAGAGCTTGCACAATGTAGTAATGTGAATGTTGGTCTTTGGCTCTGGAGATGAGGGTTCAAGTCTCTGCTTTGTCAGGGAAACCCTTTGGATGATCTTGGGCAAATCACAGTCTCTCAACTTCAGAAGAAAACAAAGGCAGCTCCTTTCTAAACAAAACTTTCCAAAAAACCCGCATGATAGGATCACTTTGGGTGTGCTGTAAGTTGGGAATGGCATAATGACACACAGAAAAAGAAAAAAAGAAATATTGTAAGTGGTTAGGTCAGGGGTTCTTAAACTAAGGCCCGGGGGGCGGATACGGCCCTCCAAGGTCATTTACCCGGCCCTCACTCAGGGTCAACCTAAGTCTGAAATGATTTGGAAGCACACAACAACAACAACAATCCTATATCATCAGCCAAAAGCAGGCCCACACGTCTCCTTGAAATACTAATAAGTTGATATTTGTTAAAATTGTTCTTCATTTTAATTATTGTATTGTTTAAATATGGGGGTTTTTTTGCACTACAAATAATATATGTGCAGTGTGCATAGGAATTCATTCATGCTTTTTTCAAATTATAATCTGGCCCTCCAACAGCTTGAGGGACTGTGACCTGGCCCTCTGTTTAAAAGGTTTGAGGACCCCTGGGTTAGGTGAACATATACTGAGTAATGAAAAAAATACAAAAGAAGGCTAAAAGTTAAAAGCAACCAACATATATGCAATGAATGACTCAATGCTATTCTCAATCAACTGCACTTGAGCAATTCAGCCGATACAGCTTTTCCCACTATGGAGGGAACTATGTTATACCTCTCTGTCTTGTAGCTGTTAAAAATGAGGAACCTCTCAGGGGAGAAAAATAACAAGCCTAATTCAGCAGTGAAGGTATAATTGTAGATCACTTCGGAGAAATAAGCATTCATATCAAAGCTCCTTCTCTGAACTGGCAAATCTATCAGCCCCACGTTTTCACACTTCATTTCTTTAAAGTCAAGATCTGTTCATCCAGTTTATTAAATTTAGAAACTTTTGTAGTTTTTAAAAAAATTCTAATTAAAATCCAGAACCAGATTTTTGCTGCTTGGCAGGCCCGTAGCCAGGATTTTGATTCGGGGGGGGGGGGGGGGCTGAGTTTGGTTCGGGGGGGGCTGAGTCTGAGTGAAAGCGGGTCTACCCTAGCAAACCTTTTGTATCGTTACCCCAATACCCCCATGCATATGGGATATATTGAGCATGGTGATCAGATCATGATATGAATAAACATAACAGTTTAAATAATGTACCAGTAAGGCCTTCTCGTGGACCACCATGAGAATTTGGGGGGGAGGGCTGAAGCCCCCCCCCCCCCCCCCCCCCCCCCCCCCCCCCCCCCCCCCCCCCCCCCCCCCCCCCCCCCCGGCTACATGCCTGCTGTTTGGTAATACAAATAAATACAAATCAAGATGAGGCCATGTATTTGATGAAATCAATATCAATCCCCTCCCAACCCCCTCCTCTTGAAAACCTATGCTTCAGTGCATGTGTTAAATGCCAAGGTGCCAACAAGGATGGATTAATTTGTTTTTAATCTGTTTCTCTATTATGCTACAGATGTCTAGCAGAGCTACCTCTCTGAAATGGTATAGATCTTGTAGACTTTTCAGAAGAAAGGTTTTCCAGTGCAACCCAGATGAATCCAGCCTGGGGAATAGCAATATTGTAGATATAATTGCAGGAGTCACATGTACCTGCACCTTCAAGTTGACCTACGGGGGAAAAAATATTTGGACTGCTGAACAAGGGGTAATGGAATCACATGCTTAGGTTATCATCACACAAATGACTTTCTTTGTATGCATATGCACGCTACTCCGATACTGATGATTTCTAGGACATTTTGTTATTGTTATACAATTTAAATGAGAAATAAAAATGTATCTAACTCCAGTTGTTACCTTCCTATACTTGAAAAAGATCCTAAGGGGTAATATGCAGATTACCTCTAAAAATAGGTGGTTCTATAGTTTCAGCGGCATGAATATTTTTGCCATTCTAAACATGAATTGCAGGGTATAGAAGCTTCCCTTGAAGCCAAAAAAGCTTCAAAGCTGCAGAATTCTGCCCAAATTGTTTCTACTTTCTGCTCTTTTCTCTTTTGTACATTTATTTGTTTGTTTGGTTTTTTAAAGAAACAACCTCAGAGGTTTTCCAAAGGTTCAGCTGCCGAGCTACTGGAATGAAATGGCTCTTTATCACTGGTGTGTATTTTGCTGACCTCCACTGGTTCAACATGAGACAGACAGACAGATGAGGGCACTTTTTCGGTGTAATCTTGGGAACCTGTGTGACCTTTTTGTCTCTGCAAGGAATAGGCAGTGACAGGCTAATTTAGCAATTCTGTGGCTGACATACACTGTGGGCCATATGATCTGGAAGACCCTCTCTTGGCTCTGTTGCCGCCTTCTCTCCCACCCTCCCCTGATCTTCCGTAAGCAGTCTTTACAGACATGCTTCACTCTAATTCTTTGCCCTACCTGCAGTGTTCAATCAGTATGAATGCAGCAGGAGTCTATCTAATAGCAGGCCTTCACTGAGACAGGCAGTTAATGGGAACAGTAGCAAGCCCTGAGGTATGTTTATACAGTCAGTCTCGCTTCCTCTACTCCAGTGATATATTAACTACTTCAGAAGTTTCCCAGCTGTTTCAGGGGATAAATAATGGCAACGGGAGCCCATATTTAACCTTCACTATACAGACTGCATACTTTGTAGTTGTCATCTTGTATCTCTTTGGCTCATCTGGAAAGGGCTTTTGAGCTTGCTTACTGTTCAGCCTCATTGTTTTCCTTTCTTGACTGGTCCAGGAAGGTCTTTGTAGGCAACACAGCTCAGTCACTTGCACTTACATATTCTACACCATTTTCTGCTGCATGACAAAGGAAACCACAGGCCTCGAAACAAAGCCAAATAAAACTCCCCCCAAGACATGGGTTATCTGTAGTTATTTAAAGAAGGGTTTCTTCGTATGACATCCCAGGGCCCAAGAAGAGCAAGTGTTATAGCTATCTGTGTGTGCTTATTTCTGTGCATTGAGTAATTTTAAGTGAGCAAATTTTTTTCATGGTATCAAGAAAAAAAATGACTGCTGCTCAAACCCATGAAGTTAAGCAGAATGTAAATAAGAGATGGAAATTAAAGCTTCAGTTCCTTTCTGATTTTGAAAACTAAGCACCATTAGCTTAGTTGTTTAACATCTACATGAAGCTGCTGGGGGGGGGGGGATCATCCAGAGTTTCAGGGTGCGGTGTCAAGTGTACGCAGATGACATCCAACTCTGTCGCTCCTTCCCATCTGCTACTAAGGAGGCTATTCAGGCCGCTGTGATAATCTGGATGAGGGCGAACAAATTGAAATTGAATCCAGACAAAACAGAGGTACTCCTGGTCAGTCGTATGGCCAAACAGGCATAGGATTACAGCCTGTGTTGGATGGGGTTACACTCCCCCTGAAGATGCAGGTTCGCAGCTTGGGAGTGATCCTGGACTCATTGCTGAGCCTGGAACCCCAGGTTTTGGCGGTGACCAGGGGAGCATTTTCATAGTTAAAACTTGTGCACCAGCTGCGCCCGTACCTTGGGAAGTCTGACTTGGCCACAGGACTCCATGCACTGGTTACATCCTGTATAGACTACTGTAATGTTCTCTACGTGGGGTTGCCTTTGAAGACTGTCTGGAAGCTTCAATTGGTCCAATGGACAGCAGCCAGATTACTAACAGGAGCAATGCCCAGGGAGCATACAACTCCTCTCCTGTGCCAGCTCCACTGGCTGCCAGTCTGCTACTGGGCACAATTCAAAGTGCTGACTTTGGCCTATAAAGCCCTAAATGGTTCTGGTCCAACTTACCTGTCTGAATGCATCTTCCCTTATGAACCTGCTAGGACTTTAAGATTGTCCGGGAAAGCCCGGCTCTCGTTCCCGCCTGCGTCACAAACACGTTTGGTGGGGACAAGAGACAGGACCTTCTCAGTGGTGGCCCCTCGGCTATGGGACACCCTTCCTGGGAACACATACAGGAGAACAGGAACACATACAGGAGAACCATAGGCTCTTGAACGAATCTCAATGGATTGTCCTTGACGAATGCACCGGGGATGTCGAGGAGGAGGACAACACTTTTCACCTACACAATTCACACCAACAGGATCACTTTTCTGGAGACCTACACACTACACTGCACAAAAGGGGCCCTGTCATTCCCAAAAGTAAACAGGTCTTGGTAGTAGGCGACTCCCTCCTTAGAGGAACGGAAGCTGTCATTTCCAGACCAGATGGGATGGCTCGAGAAATATGCTGCCTACCGGGGGCAAACATACACCATATCACTCAGAGGCTCACCAGGCTCCTCAAGCCCTATCACCGTCCTCCCCTCATGTTGATTCATGTAGGAACCAATGATACTGCAAGGCATACGTTTCAAAAGATCACAATGATTTTCGAGCTCTAGGAGCAAAGCTAAAAGAATGTAATGTACAGGTGGTCTTTTCATCCCTCCTCCCTGTTGTAAGACACGGACCCACAAGAGCCAGAAAAATAGTACAGGTCAATGACTGGCTTAGAAAATGGTGTCAGGAGGAACGCTTTGGCTTCCTCGACCATGGCCTGCTTTTCCAGGAGGATGGCCTACTGGCAAGGGATGGGGTGCATCTCACACAAGTAGGAAAACACCTTTTTGCTCACAGACTCGCAAACCTCATTAGACGCACTTTAAACTAGGTCCACCGGGGGAGGGGGACAACAGCCTTGCGAACACTACTTTACCCATAATGTCTGGGAATCGCCAGAAGGCTAAACGGAGGGCTGCACAAACACAACAAGGACCAAGTACCAAAAGCACAATAATCCCAATTAAACAGCTCAAGGGAAGATCTCAGGGGCTCACATGTCTTTACACTAATGCACAGAGCATGGGAAATAAACAAGACAAACTCCAACTTTTAGCACAACACCACAAATATGATATCATAGGGATCACTGAAACCTGGTGGGATGACTCCTATCGCTGGAATGTAGATATCGAGGGGTATAACCTCTTTCACAGAAACGAACAAAGGGGAGAGGAGGCGGAGTAGCCTTATATGTCAAAAACTCTTATCCTGCAGAAGAGATTCAAGACAGCAATCTGGGAAACCAGCTTGAAATCATCTGGATAAGAATCAAGGGAACTGGGACTCAAAAAGATGTCGTTGTAGGCGTCTACTACAGACCCCCAAGCCAGGAGGAAGAACTTGATGAAGTCTTCTGCCAACAGTTGACCAAACAGGCACAGAGAAGAGATGTAGTAGTCATGGGCGATTTCAACTATCCCGATATTTGCTGGAAAACAAACTCGGCCAAGAGTACAAGGTCCAACAAATTCCTCGCTTGCCTTGCAGACAATTTCATGGTCCAGAAGGTAGAAGAGGCAACAAGGGGATTGGCTACTCTTGATCTCATCCTAACAAATGCGGAGGACCTGATCCGATGCGGTCGAAGTGGTAGGATCCTTAGGGGCAAGTGACCATGTGCTCCTGCAATTTGAGGTACAAAGGAAGGCCGAAACTAAGACAAGTCAAACCCGCATTTTGGACTTTAGGAGAGCTGATTTCCAAAAAATGAAGGAAACGCTGAGCAGCATTCCGTGGAAACAGATACTAAAAGATAAGGGAGTTACGGATGGATGGGAATTCCTCAAGAGTGAAATACTCAAGGCGCAATTGCAAACCGTGCCAACAAAGAGAAAAAATAGGACAAGTGCAAAGAAGCCAGAATGGATGTCCAAAGAACTTCTAACTGTGCTAAGACACAAAAGAGACATGCAAAAGAAGTGGAAAAAGGGAGAAATCACCAAAGAAGAATTCAAACAAATAGCCAACACCTGTAGGGAAAAGGTCCGCAAGGCTAAAGCAAAAAACGAGCTCAGACTTGCCAGGGACATTAAAAACAATAAAAAGGGCTTCTATTCTTATGTCAGTAGAAAAAGGAAAAACAAGGAGGCGATAGGACCTCTTCGAGGAGAAGATGGGGCAATGCTGACAGGGGATAGGGAAAAGGCAGAACTACTTAATGCCTTCTTTGCCTTGGTCTTCTCACAAAAAGAGAGTCTTCAACCTCAGCAAGATGGAGTGGATGAGGGATTGGAGGACATCCAACCCCAAATTGGGAAAGAAGTCGTCCAGGAATACCTGGCCGCTCTCAATGAGTTCAAGTCCCCAGGGCCAGATCAACTACACCCAGAGTATTGAAGGAACTAGCGGAAGTCATTTCGGAACCATTGGCAACCATCTTTGAAAGTTCTTGGAGAACGGAGAAGTTCCAGCAGATTGGAGGAGGGCCAATGTGGTCCCAATCTTCAAGAAGGGAAAAAAGGATGACCCAAACAACTACCGTCCGGTCAGCCTCACGTCGATACCGGGCAAGATTCTGGAAAAGATTGTTAAGGAAGCGGTCTGCAAACACTTAGAAACAAATGCAGTCATCGCTAATAGTCAACATGGATTTATCAAAAACAAGTCATGCCAGACTAATCTGATCTCTTTCTTCGATAGAGCTATAAGCTGGGTAGATGCGGGGAATGCCGTGGATGTAGCGTACCTGGATTTCAGTAAGGCCTTCGACAAGGTCCCCCATGACCTTCTGGCAAGGAAACTAGTCCAATGTGGGCTAGGCAAAACTACGGTGAGGTGGATCTGTAATTGGTTAAGTGGACGAACACAGAGAGTGCTCACTAATGCTTCCTCTTCATCTTGGAAAGAAGTGACAAGGGGAGTGCCGCAGGGTTCCGTCCTGGGCCCGGTCCTGTTCAACATCTTTATTAATGACTTAGATGAAGGGCTAGAAGGCATGATCATCAAGTTTGCAGACGACACCAAATTGGGAGGGATAGCCAATACTCCAGAGGACAGGAGCAGGATTCAAAACGATCTTGACAGATTAGAGAGATGGGCAAAAACTAACAAAATGAAGTTCAACAGTGACAAATGCAAGATACTCCACTTTGGCAGAAAAAATGAAATGCAAAGATACAGAATGGGGGACGCCTGGCTCGAGAGCAGTACGTGTGAAAAAGATCTTGGAGTCCTCGTGGACAACAAGTTAAACATGAGCCAACAATGTGATGTGGCGGTAAAAAAAGCCAATGGGATTTTGGCCTGCATCAATAGGAGCATAGTGTGTAGATCTAGGGAAGTAATGCTACCCCTCTATTCTGCTTTGGTTAGACCACATCTGGAATATTGTGTCCAATTCTGGGCACCACAATTCAAGAGAGATATTGACAAGCTGGAATGTGTCCAGAGGAGGGCGACTAAAATGATCAAGGGTCTGGAGAACAAGCCCTATGAGGAGCGGCTTAAGGGGCATGTTTAGCCTGAAGAAGAGAAGGCTGAGAGGAGATATGATAGCCATGTATAAATATGTGAGAGGAAGCCACAGGGAGGAGGGAGCAAGCTTGTTTACTGCTTTCCTGGAGATTAGGACAAGGAACAATGGCTTCAAACTACAAGAGAGGAGATTCCATCTGAACATGAGGAAGAACTTCCTGACTGTGAGAGCCGTTCAGCAGTGGAACTCTCTGCCCCAGAGTGTGGTGGAGGCTCCTTCTCTGGAAGCTTTTAAGCAGAGGCTGGATGGCCATCTGTCAGGGGTGATTTGAATGCAATATTCCTGCTTCTTGGCAGGGGGTTGGACTGGATGGCCCATGAGGTCTCTTCCAACTCTTTGATTCTATGATTCTATGATTCTATGAATGAAACAATGTTTTTATTAGGAAACATAAATGATGTATGCTTTTAGTATTCTTGTTATGGTTTTATATTATGAGTTAATGTTTTAAAATATTTTATGGTGTTTTTGGGCATCGAATCATTGCCATTGTAAACCCCCCTGAGTCGCCTAATGGCTGAGAAGGGCGATATACAAATATAGTAAATAAATAAAATAAATATATAGCTCTTTGATGGGAGGCTGCCAATGAATACCAGGTGCTGTGGGCTATATCTTAAAGGAAGTACCTGGCAAAACCGCCTCTGAATATTTCTCGGCTAAGAAAATCCTAAGAAATGTTTAGGGCCACCTTAGGATGACAGATGACTTGAAAACACATACTCACTGTGCGGAGTCTCCATGAGGACTTCTCATTGAGTGGAATGGTGCTTCTGTCTGGCTAAAGATCCATAGACCCGTGCTGCTCCAAGACCTAATCTTTATTTCACTTCACACTTTAACAAGAATGTTCTACTATTGCCATATTTCCAAAGTCCACTTGCCTTAGCCTGGACATATGTGTTTTCCTAAAACCTCAAAGAAACCATTTGCAAGTGGCAGTTGCTGTCTCTGTGTGATGCCATTTCTGCATTAACACTAATGAGAAACCTTCTGTCACCTCCTGGACTTAGCATGTTTACTGTGGCATAAGCTTTTGCAGTCAAGAGCCTACTTCAAGTGTAGACTCTTGACTACTTGAAGTACTTTCTAGAGTTGGCAAAATCCATACTTGTAGTGGTCCAAAACTGGCAGGCTTGTGCAAAATTTCAAGAACTTCAGATCCCTTCATGAGGCACAGATATTAGAGAAAACTGAGAGGATGACATGTTCTTCAACATCATGCTCTCTGTCACACTCTCAGTTGGCAGTGTGTCTGTTTCTGTCTCCTCTACAGATATACTTTTATCCAGAGATTGGAAGTAATGAGTTGAAAGTAACTTAGCCTTCTGCAACGAAGGGTGTTCTTTATATGTGGGTTTTGTTTGCTTGCTTTTTGTGCAATGAGAACATAACAGAAATGTAGCAACTAGGAATTAACATTACTTTTTGTGTAAAAAAAATAGCATATTCTAGTTCCAAATAAGTTACTGTTAGGCATTTTAACAGTTTGAGTTTAATGCCACTAGCTCAGCAATCCTAAGATTTTCTGAGAAAAAAAGAAATGAAACAGTAATGAGAAATGCAAGGGGCATTGTAATGCTCCAGATTATTACCTATCTCTCTGAAATAGAAAACAAGCTTAAAACTCGTGTATTCTTTCTTAAGGTCTGTTTTTATCCTATTAGTTAAGATCTGGTGCCAAAGTATCAATGTCCCGGAAGTGCTTTAGAGAAATGTCCTAGATTCTTCTCCAGCTTTACAAAACCTAATTATGATCTACCCTGTGTATATATGTATGTATGTATGTATGTATGTATGTATGTATGTATGTATGTATGAACAATTGTACCTTATATAGTTGATATTTGGGGGAGGGGGGTATGAATTTGAAAACATAATGGAAATGGAAAACCACAAATATATCCTTAACATACACACAGAGTCTACAAAGCAGCAGGCTTGGGGAGCAGGAGAAGAGATGGAAACTGAGATCGCCAGTGCCTCAAGCTCTGAGTCTGCAGGGAGCAGAGCAGTGGCTATCACTATACCATTAATGTAGAAGACCAATTGTATATAACTCAGCCTAATTTAGCATTCAATACTGCAAAGGGCTAAGTTCAAGCTTCCATCACCTTGTATGAAAATTGAGGATCTTGAAATAATTGATTGATTGTTTTTGATACACCTGGAAGGTCCAGGTTGTCCCTTATCAGTCTAAGAGATATAGCCAGAAAATTCAAGAGATGATCTCTCCTATTAGAATTACATGCATATTGCATTTTTATTTGTTTACTTGATATAAAACCTGGGGTTTTTCCTAAGTACAGACAGTTCCCAAGTTATGAACAAGATTCTGTAGGTTTGTTCATAAGTTCAATTTGTATGTAAGTTGAAACAGGTACTTTTAAAAACTATAACTCCAGAAAAATATATGTATATTTTAGTTCTGGATAGCATAGGGAGGGTTTAACACCCCTGTGGTATTTCTTTCTCTGTTTGTGCCCCTGTTCAGAAGAATTCACCTCACTTTCTGTTCCTGTGATAATTGGATTTTCCACTTGTTGTGGAATCAAGGATTTGTGATAAAGCTTCAGTGGAGACACATTTTCCCCATGACAACTCTTCAAGAAGTGAATTTCCCCTTCTAGGGATAGATTTCTCTAACTTCCTGTTAGAGAAATCTATCCCTAGAAGGGGAAATTCACTTCTTGAACTTCCTGTTGTCTCACCCCTGTTCTTAACTATGAAGCTGGCCATGTTGGGTATGTGTGCCAAGTTTGGTCTAGATCCATATCAGTTAGGTTCAGTTGGATGAGTAAACTTTACCTCCCAACATGCAAGGTCAATTATCTCCAAATCCTGACAGTACTTAAAGTTGGCTGTGATTGGCCCGTGTGTCAAGTTTGGTCCAGATCCATTGTTGGTGGGTTTCAGAGTGCTCTTTGAATGTGGGTAAGCTACAACTCCCAAGGTCCAGGTTCAACCCCCTCCCCCCCAAGCCTCTCTTGGTCATTAAAGAGTGGGGGAGCTGTGTGCCAGGTTTGGTCCAGATCTATCATCAGTTCAAGTCACAGTGCTCTCTGGAAGTGGGAGCTATTCTTGAAAATCACCTACAAACATAGATACAAACATACACACATACAAACAAACAAACATATTTCACTTTTATTATATAGATAGATAGATAGATAGATAGATAGATAGATAGATGATAGATAGACAGACAGATAGATAGATAGATAGATAGATAGCAGAACCAAAAAGTGCCATATTAAAAGTCTTTCTTAACTTTTGCCAGCAGAAATCTGAAAAGTTTGACCGGAATCTTAAAATTGTAGTTCTGGAAACATGTAGATTTTCTGAACTACTCATTAGAAACAATGGGGAAAAAGAAGAACAATGGCAGGAGAAGATGGTGGACTGATACCGTGTGGTAGCGTATTTCACAAAGAAGTTCCTTGAAACTACCCGGCTGTAGGGCTGCCTTATGTTCTGTACCAACAGTTCCTTAGGGCCCATGTGACCAGCTCTCACAGTGTGATTCATCTCTAGTCTGCTACCTGCCAAATTTCCATCAGTGGCTGGTGCATGGAGGCCATTGATTTCAATAGCGGGATCATTCTGCAGGTTCATAAACAAGAAATAAACTATTTAATCTGTGGAATAGGTGCTACATGGAAGTAATTTCATTTTGTCGAAGGCACTGTTGCATCATACTGTGGCAAATCATACTAAACATGGAAGGATATTCAGCAATGTCTCTGCTCTACTATGAATACCAAATAAATTGAAAACAGATGAGAAAAATGTATTATAAAATACTCTCTACTTTTTAAAAATATTGTTGTTTTTCAGCTATGCTAGATTAGGAGAAGTAGGAAATAATTTGATGACAGCAAATATATTTGCTAATTAGCCATAAATGAAGTGCTTCCCTGCAGAAATTTAAACGTCTGATTTCTTCTGACCGAGACAAGTGGATATTGCTGAAGAGCCTTCAAAGAGAATGAGATATGAAACTGGCATGACTGAACCTTTTTAAAATGCATAAAACACACTAGGTCTGTTGGAATGGAAGCACTGAGGGCCAAATTCAACTCCAGGGGGTCACAAGTTGAGCCCACACTTGTTGTTTGCATAGAGACAAGAAGATACAGAAAGTGAAAAAATGGTTCTCATGACTCTTTTCAATTTGGAAACATCAGGTCATCCTTCAGAATTAGACAGAGTGACATAAGGCCCTTCCATGCAGCCATATAACTCAGATTATCAAGGCAGAAAATCCCACAATATCTGATTTGAACTGGGTTATCTATCATATACTCCAGTTCAAAGCAGATAATGTGATATTTAATTCAGCTGTGTGGAAGGAACCATAGCTGCCTCAAGCTGTAGGATGTGTGTGTTATATTAAAAAATAGCAAATTGTTATTTATTTTGTTATTTTTACACTGCTAGGTTTGAGAAAAAATGTTTACCTGATTTGTATCAAATCTTTAGAAAATTTATTCTGTATTTGTGGATGTGTTTGATGGATGTAAGTAATATTTTACCGTAGCTAAATGTCTTGGTCAGTCATGGGAATATCGGAGATTGCTAGCACATCACTCACTTTGGACCTCATTATATTAGTAACACTTCATCATTGCAGCTAGCATGGAGCCCATCACATGATGTACAGCTTCCTCTGGTGGGGCTCTGTGATAGTTGCATCAGCAAAGTGTGTTGTGAAGGGGAATTCTGAACATGGGAATACCTGTGCTCAGATTAGACTTCATGGGGACAGTGCGGGAGCAAGGCGGAAAGGCCCACTTTCCAGGATGTGATGGGCAAGCGGGCGATGTGGGTGCTGGGTGATGGATTTGGTCTGCTGCCCCATGATTTGCTCTGTTGTCCTATGGATCCCACTATTGCCCTCCCATCAAGGACATGCATGAGATGAGGACCCAAATACATGTAAAAGTGGATGTCTTGTAAAATCTAGTCAGGGTACTACAGAAATGTGGAGCCATGGTAGTAAGCTTAGAGCATCATGTAGTCCTTGTTGTTCTGTGACCACTTGCAAAGGACACTTGTATCTCTAATCTGTTGTTGAGCTATCCATGGAAAAGACTTAATCCATAGAATCATAGATCTTGAGAATTTGAAAGGATCACAAGAACTCTCTAAAGTAAAGTTTCTCAAACTGTGCTCCTCCAGGTGTTTTGGACTTCAGCTTCCATAATTCCTAGCAGCTGGTTACTTGGCTGGGATTTCTGGGAGCTGAAATTTGGAAGAGCACAGTTTGAGTAACACTGCTCTAGAGCTATGTAGGTGTACACAACTTTCAGGTGCTCATCTGTCCTCTGTTTAAAGACCTACAAAATGGAGAGCTGACCATGCTTTGAGGCAGTCCATTCCAATGCTGAACAATTCTTGCAGCAAAACGTTCTTTCTAAGAGGAGGCCCATTTCTTGTAGTATGAACCATCTTCCATATGACATTCCTTCAGATACTTGCAGATAACTAACATGTTGCCTCTTAGCATTTTCTTCTCTAAGCTAAACACATCCAGTTCATTCAAACCTTCTTCATAAAGATCAGTTTCCAGAAACTTGATAATATTGCTTGCCATTCTCTGGATATGTTCCAGCTTGTCAGCTGGAACATATCCAGAGGGAAACCACAGTTCAAGGATCAAATTGTCCTTGATCTGTGATACCTAGAAATGGACACATTATTTCACATGAGGTCCATTAAAAGCTGAATACAGTAGCACTTCTATTTTGCTTGATCTGGATACTATCTCCTGTTGATGCGGGTCAGAATTTGCTTTTTTTCTTTTTTTTTCTTTTTGCTCCTGCATCACACTGTTGGCTTATGTTTTTAACTGTGTGCTCTACATTTTTTCACATGAGCTTTTTTTTTTAGTCCAGGTTTCACTGAATTGTCAGCCCTCTGTATCCATGGATTCTGCTTCTATGGATTCAACCAACTATTTCTTGAAAATATTTAGGGGAGGGGGAAATTCAGAAAAAAAACCAAGTCGTTTTCATAATTTTATGGAAATGATATTGGGATGAATTCCCATGAAGGCTCCTGAAAAGACCCCCAGTTAATATCAAAGGTTCTACTATACGTTTTCTTTATTCTTGTTGAAAATCATTTTAAAAAAGTTTTGTCTCATCCCTCCAATCTGTCAAGGTCATTTTGAAACCTTTTTCCTGTGCTCTGAGCGTTCACCGCTTCACTCCCAATTTGATATTATCTGGGAACTGCTCTTGAGTTCCCATTTCCAAAGCAGTAGCTTGATGTTTCGACAGTCCCTAAATTTGATTTAATTGACACTATCTAATATAATCAACAGAGAAGAGCCAGCTTTGATAGGTGATAATGGCATTTCTGGGAGATGGGATCTGATTTCTGTGACTGACAAAAGTGACTGACAAGTAATTTTGGAAGTCCTATCAATTGCAACCGGTCTCATATTTTTTCACAATGTTGACAGTTAAGTGGGATAGGAAATGAACCAACAAAATTAACTAACAGTGGTTGTCAATGAAAAAGGCAACATGGGACTACATGCATCCAATATTTTGGTAATGTAAGATGCTAGATTTCTCCTGCGTAATTCAAGGAGGCCAAAGGTCTTTTGCAGACGTTGAGTCTAGATTTATATTTGCAGAGATAGTAGCTTAAAACAGTGTAATATACTTCTGAACACATGGGGGCATTTCCAGAAGAAAGCTTAATCACACAAGACTAGCTTGGAAAGTTACTTGCCAGTCCCCATGTAAGCTACCCCGAGTTCCTTTGGGGAGATTTATTTATTTATTTATTTATTTACTGCGCTTATATACCGCAATTCTCAGCCCTTCAGGGCGACTCATTGCGGAGATGGAGGCAGGATACAAAAATAAAGTTATTATTATTATTATTATTATTATTATTATTATTATTATTATTATTTGTGTGACCCTGCATCCCAAAAAACATGTTTTCCTTCCCTCCCCCCTGTGGAGACTGCTTCAGCTGATGTCCACTTTTAAAAAACCCAAACAGCTGATCGGCTGTCAAACCTACGAATAGCTGATTTCAAAGAAGCACAAACAGAGATCAAGTAGAACTCTCTGCAACTCTTTATTTTTACACTGTACAATGTTAAACCAAACTTTAATAAATATGTTGTTTTTTTGTCAAAGGCTTTTGTGGCCAAAATCACTGGGTTGTTGTAGGTTTTTTGGGTTGTATGGTCATGTTCTAGAAGCATTCTCTCCTGACGTTTGGCCTACATTTGTGGTAGGCATCCTAAGACCTCACAACCTCTGAGGATGCCTACCACAGATGCAGGCAAAACGTCAGGAGAGAATGCTTCTAGAACATGGCTATACAACCCGAAAAATGTACAACAACCCATGTTTGCTTTTGTTGAAGAAGAAGGGGGAGTACTGAAAGAAAGAGAGAAAGAGAAGCCTTTTCCAGCAGCAGAGATAAGGAAGAGGGGGAAGAGGAGAGGAGGTGTGCATGCGCAGATGATGTAATTAAATAATAACCTGCAAGTCGGATTTGGGAAAGGGGGGCAAAGAAAGTGAAACAACTCCCCCCCTCCTCACTCCTGCTGGTGTTTTTTTTTTCTCCAAATGAAAATTTGTTTTATTTATTTATTTGCTATATTTCTTTACCACCCCTCTCAGCCCACAGGCGACTCAGGGCAGTTTACTGTCACATCAACCATCAAAATACAATAAAAACAATTAAGAAAATATAAAATCATGATAAAATCAATAAAAACATAAGTCATTAGAGTCTCCATATTAAAACGTTGTCCAATCACATTCGTCCAGTCAGTCCATTTTCCTATGTCCGTTATGCTGTATTTCCAAACGCTTGCTTGAAAAGCCAGGTCTTAACTTTCTTCCGAAATGTTAAAAGGGAGGGGGTCTATCTAATGTCCCTAGGGAGGGCATTCCATAGCTGAGGGGCCAACACTGAGAAGGCCCTGTCTCATGTCCCCGCCAACCGTACTTGTGACTAAGTGGGATCGAGAGCAGGGACTCCCCAGTTGATCTTAAAGTCCTAGAGGGTTGATAGGGGAAGATGTGTTCAGACAGGTAAGTTGGGCCAGAACCATTTATAGGCTTTAAAGGCTAAAGCCAGCACTTTTAATTGTGCCTGGTAGTGGACGGGCAGGCCATGGAGCTGGCACAACAGAGAAGTTGTATGCTTCCTGAGCGCCGCTCCTGTTAGCAATCTGGCTGCTGACCATTTGAAGCTTCTGGACAGTCTTCAAAGGCAGCCCCACGTAGAGCACATTGCAGCAGTCTATACAGGATGTAACCAGAGTGTAGACTACTGTGGCTAAGTCTTTTTCCAAGTAGACCATCCAATGATCTTAAGGGTGAGTTGTGATTTTGCTCTGGATCACCCCAGTTTTCTCCTGGCACATTAATGACTCACATTGTGTTACTTGAGAATTGCTCAGAGTTGTCAGCCAAAGATAGAGATACCTAAATCAGGAACATGCTACATGGCTGATGCTCCTTGTCTTGCCTTTATGCACACAGCCATTGCAGCATATTTTGGTTTGGCCTACTGCTGCGAAGGATAAGCCGAGGGACCACCACTGAGAAGGCCCTGTCTCTTGTCCCCACCAACCGTGCTTGTGACAAAGGTGGGATTGAGAGCAGGGCCTCTCCAGACAATCTAAAAGTCCTAGAGGGTTCATAGGGAAAGATGTGTTCAGACAGGTAAGTTGGGCCAGAACCATTTAGGGCTTTATATGATAAAGCCAGCACTTTGAATTGTGCCTGGTAGCAAACTGGCAGCCAGTGGAGCTGGCGCAACAAAGGAGTTGTATGCTCCCTGAGCAAAAAGAGAGGAGAGGGAGAAGGAAATGGATAGTTTTTCAAGAGCTCATTTTATTATAAGGGGGTGTTTAAGCACATGCTCTCCCGAGACACAGAAAGGAGACCAGTGATTATAACAGGGGAAAAAATCCAGGGACCGGCAGGTCTGTGTAAGGACCTGCTCTGAGATCCTGGATTTTTTTTTTGTCTCTCTTTTTTGTCTCTCTTTTTTGTCTCTAAAACCCATTTTGTCTCTCTTTTTTGTCTCTAAAACCCATAATTTTGTGCTGTTTGGAAGCACCCTGGGAGCAGACATCCCTCCCAAAAACTACAAACCTCAGAATCCTGCTCTACAACTCTTTGCCTACTCTTTCAGCTCTGATGTGCTATGTACAGGATCCCCATTCTGTTTTCCCAAGAAAACTTTCTGTAGCCGATATTACCTGGGAGTGAGGGGTATGCAGGGTTAGGCTCAGAAAAGCAGCAGAATTCAAACCAAACTGCCTCCTTCAGAAGCAAATGTAGGTAGAGCTTGCCATTAACCAGCCACTCCTTAATTATTAGTTTTATGTTGTTGCTTCCCTACAATTGCAAGTTTAAACAGATTAAGAAGGAAGTACTTGTGTGAACGAGGAAATAACAGATGGTAGAAATCACGAAAAAGAGTTAATCAGTGCATACAAAAGGTGAATGGAAGATGTATGTAGGAGTCACCAGGGTGAAGGGGAAACACTTGAAACTTAAAGCTAGGCTTTGGAATGGTAGCACTTAGCTTTATTATGTGGCTGCATATATAAATCCAAATATGCTTGCAAAAATTCTCTGTGAGCCAGCACAAAAGTACTATACAAGGTCTTTTGATACTGCCTGCGTAATACCACTTTTCTTCTAATGACATTCTTTTATCTCACTCCCTCTGAAGAGGTTTTGGAATATTGTATGCAAAAATGAAAAATGGGGGTGGCAAAAAGAGCCAGAGAAGGGAGGGTGGCCCTCACAGGCGAACGTGCTGTGCTGATAGTACAAATGAACTGCTAAGGTGATGGTAACACAGGGAAAGAGGATAAAGATTTGATTTATCTGATATAATTGGGCTGCAGTTCATTTCTTTAAAAAAAATCTTCTCTGACACTTTGCATACTGACACTTTGCATACTGATAGTAGTCATGACTGGAGCTATAACTGATGCTTCATGAAGGTGATGAAAGATTTTATGAGAATCTTAGTACAGGCTTTAAATGAGAAGTAGACAGAAAGACCAGATCATTGATATGAAGCCTTAACCACTATCAATCACTACTGCCCACACTTAATTAAAAGAAGAATAAAATAAATTAACCCTGCCATCAATGTGGTGTTACAATCTTTACATGGAAAATGGCATGTCTGAAGAATAGAATTCCCTGTTTGCATGAAGGCCGTCCCCTTAAGCAGGTTGGAGATGTTCCTGATGTGGAAGTTTCCATGTTCATGAGGCCTTAGTTCTTTTCAGACATTTCCTTCATGAGGAAAGAGCTGATGGAGGCATTGAGACTCCATTGTAGAGAGTCTGATGACTGCTTACGTCTCCAGGGCATGCAGCTGGAAGGAACTTTCCTGAGAACCAGCAAACATCTTCCTTTTGTTTGTTGTTGTATTTCTGTAAGTTTTACACACTGCATGGCCATGCTCCAGTAGCATTCTCTCCTGTTGTTTTGCCTTCATCTGTGGCCAGCATCTTCGGAGGTCTGTTGTACCACAGATACACACACACACACACAATTTGCCTCACTTCCAACAGCCCAAAAAACTCACAGCAACCCAGTGATTCTGGCCATGGAAGCCTTCGCCAACACATTGTTGCTGTTCTTAGTAACAATTATTTATTTATTTATTTATTTATTTATTTATTTATTTATTTATTTACTGTATTTGTATACTGCCTTTCTCAGCCTGCAGGTGACTCAAGGCAGTTTAAAGATTGTCCAGTCCATCATCTAGTCATTTCATTTTCCTACGCTTGCTTAAAAAGCCACGTCTTGACGTTTTTCCGAAATGTTAAAAGGGAGGGGGCGAATCTGATATCCTTAGGGAGGGCATTCCATAACCGAGGGGCCACCACTGAGAAGGTCCTGTCTCTCGTCTCTGCCAGAGGTACTTGTGACAAAAACGGGCTTGAGAGCAGGGCCTCCCCAGACTATCTTAAGGTCCTAGATGGTTCAAAAGAGGAGATGCATTTAGACAGGTAAGTTGGGCCAGAACCGTTTAGGACAGTGGTTCTCAACCTGGGGTCCCCAGATGTTTTTGGCCTACAACTCCCAGAAATCCCAGCCAGTTTACCAGCTGTTAAGATTTCTGGGAGTTGAAGGCCAAAAACATCTGGGGGCCCCAGTTTGAGAACCACTGGTTTAGGGCTTTATAGGCTAAAGCCAGCACTTTGAATTGTGCCCGGTAGCAGACGGGCAGCCCATGGAGCTGGCGCAACAGAGAAGTTGTATGCTCCCTGAGCGCCACTCCTGTTAGCAATCCGGTTGCTGACCATTGGACCATTGAAGCTTCTGGACAGTCTTCAAAGGCAACCCTACATAGAATGCATTGCAGTAGTCTATATGGGATGTAACCAGAGTGTGAAGTACTGTGGCAAAGTCTTTTTCCAAGCAGACCATCCAGTGACCTTAAGGGTGAGTTGTGATTTTACTTTGGATCACCCCAGTTTTCTCCTGGCACATTAATGACTCATATTGTGTTACTTGAGAATTGCTCAGAGTTGCCAGCCAAAGACAGAGATACCTAAATCAGGAACATGCTCCATGGCTGATACTCCTTGCTTTGCATTTATGCACACAGCCATTGCAACATATTATGGTTTGGTCTACTGCTGCCAAGGATAAGTCATGGAGCATGTGACAGTTTGGGTATAGATTCAAATAGCTCTCATAGGTATTTTCCTTCCGTTCTTTAATATCCCCCAAGGTAACAGTTAAATTAGGTGCGAGACTAGTAAGTAGTCGACCCCACAATATCTACTTGTTTCTCCAAGATTCCCCCTCCCTCCCCAATGGCTGACGCAATTTGGTACTGATGTTGAATGGTAAAACCATGGCCTCCCATCTGAAATTTCCCTCCTTCCCATTCTTTCTTGCTTGTCCATCTCATAAAGCTGCCATCTAAACCACAAAATAAAGATACTTACTCTCCTTCTCTATTTACTCACTGGTCAAACTCTGCAGGTAGAAACAATCAGACCTACCCTTTAAAGTATAGGGACTGCTGAAGAAATAAAAAGGCAAGCTGTTTTCTGGTCTTCTGTGCCTTCAAGGGAGGATTTGGAAAATTGCCTGTGATTGATACAGACAGTTTCCTCGTTACTCTTGCCTTCTTCTGGAGACCCACAAGGATCAGGAAGCAATTGGCTTTTTACTGCTGGAGCAACCCTGATGGTTTAAAAGGTGGGCAGGGGAGTGGGATGAAAAACAACTGAGCAAAAGGCCAGGGGTTTTTGCCTGTCGTTTCTGCCGGCAGTGGCAGTAACATAATTTTATTGGCGGTTAGTTAGGTAGCAGACGGATTGACAGATTAGGAGGACAGGTGAGCAAAGCATGCTTCTTTTCTTTGGAGACTAGTGATAGCTTTACAAGAGGCAAGCCCAACGGAGCACAGAAGGAGTGTCCCACCACCCTATAGTGTAGACTGTGCCCATGCCAGAGTAAAATCCAAAGCATACATCTATTTCAGGTTCATGCAGAGTGGCAATCATTTTCCTCAGTATGTAACCTCTTAATCGAGTTCCATCTTGTTTTTAGTTTAAATTGCAGAATGTGTTTTGAACTGTCCACAGGCTTGTGAATGGTTACTAGTGATCTTTCAGCAAGCCTTTCTTCGGCTCCTGGCTCAATAGGACTGTGCATCATCTCTTTAAGCCCGGCTTTCCAGTACAAAGAGTAGAATTAGTATTCAAAGCACATAGAGTGTAACAGATAACTAGTGATTTACTGTCATTTTGCATGCCATGCGATTTATTGATTTATTGCTACTAGATTAAGTACTTAGTTAAACCATTGATACTGTTACCATGGCATGATGGATGAACACTAACTCAACAAATTACGTAGTTTATTCTAGGTTCAGCTTTATTTTTTTAAAAAAAAACATCCTAGTATCACAAAGATACTACCAAAGAAATAATGAACTAAAGAGGATTAAGCCTAGACTGATGGAAAGGGGATTTCCTTGTTCTTCGCTTGTTAGAGTTAGTGTACGTACAATTTTTCAATAATGCTTCTAGGGATACAGATTGTAAAAAGCTACTATGTAGAAATAAAGTTTATTTGTTCATCTAATTTGGCATTACTTAAGATCTATACAAATCTATACTGAATGGGAACAGTCCCTAAGGTCTGATAGTTGCTCTTACCTCTAAGGAGCAAAGATGGAACCTGTTATTCTCAATATGTAAAGCATGGCTTTGCTACTGATCTTTAGGGTCTTTCTCTAATATTAGTAACTAGAATTACGTGATGCACACAGTAAGCTTGCAAGGCCTTTAACCTTCTTTGCAAAACAGTACTGCTGCCTCACCAAACTATATCTCCTGTGATTCCATAGTAGTGAGCCACATCAATGAAAGTGGTGTCAAACTGTGCAAATGTTATAGTGTAGATGTACCATGTGTATCCGATTCTGGCAGGTTTGCTTTATATTCAGAAAAAAAAACAAAGTAAAAGAAGTTATTGGAAACTAGATGCACAAATTGAGTGTCAGTTGATGGCTTCCATGTCATTGGGTGTGATTTAGCACTTTTTTTCTCCATCCCGTGGTAAGGATGCTGTTTAAGCAAATGGAAACATAACATGATTGGAGTGATAATTTTCACACTTTGCTGCAATTGTACTATGGTGGTGTTTTAGTGGTGTGGATTCCCACTTTCAGTCTTCTGCACAGCTTCACTTCCTAACTGACTTTGCTTTGCTCAGTTTATGCTTATTGTTTTTTTTTTCTATTTTGCCACAACTGTACAGACATGCAGTTTTGGTGTTCTCATGAGACCATCCTCCAGTTTGCAACATCAAGACTGCAGTGGAAGGAAACTATTATACTAGAAGTAGTGGCTTAACATTAGCAATATTGGATTCATTAACACATTATTTCCGATCAATGAAAGGAGATGATCCAACTATGACTGAAATGCAATACCACATCAGGACAGGTATGGGGACATGCAATTAACGCCAACCAAAAGAGCTGTTATCTTGCTGTAGTTGTTTTTATCAGCCTTGTATGATAACATGGCTAGTCCAGACTTTAATGGAGGTAAACAAGGTGTTGAACTCTATCCCCAAAATAGTGTCAGCACACAGCAGAGTGTTTTCAAAGTTCAGACTCAAACCTAGTGCAGATGAATGGCCTTGTTAATATGGGAGCTATTTCTGCTTGTGTCATACATTCTTATGCAGCAAGTTAGATACTAAACTGTATGTATCATGATGATGAAGTTATTTTTTATGGATGGGACTTTAATCCACTGAATTGTTGAGACCAAATATATCCCATTTTCAATTTCATTATCTAAGTCTTATATTTCTAAAAGATCGATTATAAAACTAACATTATGTGGTTTTGAAAAAACCCAGCAAGAATGAATAGCAATGTTTCTGTTTTTCAAGAACAGCATGACCGCACCTTTACTGCTGTGCCGTTGGAAAGCAGCAACTAATATACTGGTGCATTTATTAATATTTCACAAATGTTTGATCTTATGAGATCAAACTCTGATAATGAACTTTTTCAGTTTGGCAACTGTGCTGGTGGCCAGTATTTTAGTTAGAAACTAATGCAAAATCTCTCACTTTTAAAAAAGTTGGGGTGTTGGTGTAAGTGACTGATCTTTTGTTAAACAATAGGGTGAGGGTGGTAGAGATTCTAGTACTCAGGGCTTCAATTGTCCCCTGTGTTCATGGTGAGAAGAAGAGCCTCAAAGTAAGAGCATTGCCTTGGGAAAAAAATTATATGTGTACAGTTTCCTCATTACTTAGACATGGTGTTTCTTACTTTAATGATATACACCAGGGGTCCTCAAAAATTTTAAACAGAGGGCCAGGTCACAGTCCCTCAAACTGTTGGAGGGCTGGATTATAATTTGAAAACAAGCATGAATAAATTCCTATGCACACTGCACATATCTTATTTGTAGTGCAAAAACACTTAAAAACAATACAATAATTAAAATGAAGAACAATTTTAACAAATACAAACTTATTAGTATTTCAATGGGAAGTGTGGGCTTGCTTTTGGTTGATGAGATAGGATTGTTATTGTTATTGTGTGCTTTCCAGTCATTTCAGACTTAGGTTGACCCTGAGCAAGGGCTGGGTAAATTACCTTGGAGGGCCGTATTCGGCCCTCGGCTCATAGTTTGAGGACCCCTGATATACACAGCTCAACCGTGGTTAATTTATCATGCTTAGTGATATCATCAGTATCTGCCCCTTGGAACACCACTAGGACTACTTATTATTATTATTATTTACAATATTTATATACCACCATTCTCAGCCCGAGGGCGACTCAGGGCAGTTTACAAAACAGCACAATTCGATGCCTACAATAACATAAAAACAGTTAAAACATTTAACATAAATAAAATTCAGTAAATAATAAAACCATAGATCCTCCGCATCTCATTACCAAAATCATTATCCAATCGCATTGTGCAGTCGTTCCAAGATCAGGTTTTGTCTGCTACACTGCATTTGAGAAAGCTGCTAAAAAAGCCAGGTTTTGACTTTTTTGTGCAAAGTTAAGAAGGTGGGGGCCAATCCCCCCCATGACATCATAAAGGGTCACTCATAGGACTCTTTTTTAAGCTCTGGAATCTCGGAGTTTGGGATAGGTCTCTCTTGGCAAGATAAGCCACACTTCACCCATTCCTGTATTAAATATGGATTCAAATGAGGTAGATACCTGGATGGGTGATTTTTTTTGTTTGCTTGCTTGTGTGTTTTTAGATCAAAGCACAAAATTATGATCCTTCCAAACATTTTCTCCAAACATTGTGTTTGGCAGAATACATAAAGTATTCATTGACTATGAGAAAGCTTATTCTGCCTTCTCTTCGAGGGATACAGATTTAATAAGCCATGGGAGACTGACTCTTCAAGAGCCAAGAGCAGCGAAGATGAGTTACTGGCATTCCAGGGCTGCAGCAGCTCTGAATAACAATACTGGTGAACAATGAAACAGAGATGAAAACGATTCTTGTGTTATACTAATATCACTATGAAAAGAGAAAAGTCACTGACACTACAAAATCAAAAAGTATAAAAGAAGGGCTTTTTTTTCTCATGCAAAGTCATGATAAAATCCAAGTATGCAAAATATATTGCTGTTTTTACAGGAGAGCCTGAGAAATTTTGTTGTCTGAGTTGGAGAATAAAACAAACCACATATAATAGTGACTGATAGATTTTGTGAACGGGTAGCACTTGTCATCGTGCCAAAGGGCAGCAAAGGAAGGCACCTCACTGCTGCTCCCCAGCACTCACTGCTGCCTCATATTGTCTTGTAGAGGGTTGAGTTCCATTTCTTATGACAGGAACAAATTGCAGTCTAGAAAATTCAAGGGTAGGATTGATTTTTTTGAAAGTTAATGACTTGATTAGGAGTTTCTTCAGAAGGACATGAAACTAAGGAAAGAACCACTAAATCTGCCATTTGGTACGAAGTGAACATTAAAGAAGAATGATTGCTGGGTTACTGTCAACCACAAAAATGTTATTCTGTGAATCATGTGCTGTCAGGCAAGCATAAAAGTTAAAATGAGCGGGAGAATTTTGCTTTGGCAGTGGTAGATTTTACACAGAGTTCTGATCCGGCAAGGATTTTGTATAGCGGTGTGAATTTTCATTATGATATCTAAGACCTACCTATATTTGGAGGTGGTAGGCATGGTGTTAAGTCTTGGCTTTGGTGGGAGAGACTGAAAAAAATCCACATAGATCACCTTAATTGTGAATTGCAGAACTGTTGTGATAAGAAATTGAGAGCTAGCAAAACATATAACAACATTAGCATGTTTTAAAGACTTTGGGCACATCTATAAGGCCAGTTATTGTGGGGCCAGTCCAGCACAGACTATGTTGTGGGGCCAGTCCAGCACAGTCAATATGCTCCAGCTGGGCCAAAATTGATTTGGCCCAGCTGGATTGTCACCTTGCCTTTCTTGTCACCTTTGCCACAGCCAGATGACCAGATTTGTTCAACAGTGACAAATGCAAGATACTCCACTTTGGCAGGAAAACCGAAATGCAAAGATACAGAATGGGGGACAATGCCTGGCTCAAGAGCAGTACGTGTGAAAAAGATCTTGAAGTCCTCATGGATAACAAGTTAAACATGAGCCAACAATGTGATGTGGTGGCAAAAAAAGCCAATGGGATTTTGGCCTTCATCAATAGGAGCATAGTGCTACCCCTCTATTCTGCTTTGGTTAGAGCACACCTGTCCAAATCCGGGCACCACAATTGAAGAGAGATATTGACAAGCTGGAATGTGTCCAGAGGAGGGCGACTAAAATGATCAAGGGTCTGGAGAACAAGCCCTATGAGGAGCGGCTTAAGGAGCTGGGCATGTTTAGCCTGAAGAAGAAAAGGATGAGAGGAGATATGATAGCCATGTATAAATATGTGAGAGGAAGCTACAGGGAGGAGGGAGCAAGCTTGTTTACTGCTTCCATGGAGATTAGACAAGGAACAATGGCTTCAAACTACAAGAAAGGAGATTCCATCTGAACATGAGGAAGAACTTCCTGACTGTGAGAGCCGTTCAGCAGTGGAACTCTCTGCCCCGGAGTGTGGTGGAGGCTCCTTCTTTGGAAGCTTTTAAACAGAGGCTGGATGGCCATCTGTTGGGGGTGATTTGAATGCAATATTCCTGCTTCTTGGCAGGGGGTTGGACTGGATGGCCCATGAGGTCTCTTCCAACTCTTTGATTCTATGATTCTATGACCACATAGCCCCAGGAGAGCTCCCCCTTCTCCCCGATCAGGTGGGCACTTCTGTTGATGTCAGCATGGAGTGCCTGCAATGTCTAGGTGCTTTTCCAGAAGTCTGTGACTTTCTTCAGCAGCAATCGTGACATCAGCCCAGTCTACCTCTTTTCCTGCGCTGATGAGTGCAGGGAAAAGGGG
Organism: Anolis sagrei ordinatus; assembly: GCF_025583915.1. Taxonomy (NCBI): domain Eukaryota; kingdom Metazoa; phylum Chordata; class Lepidosauria; order Squamata; family Anolidae; genus Anolis; species Anolis sagrei. The sequence goes on along the minus strand of NW_026844366.1, from coordinate 175,416,368 downwards.
ATGATGTTGGTGGACCATGTGGAGTTGGGACTGGCCCACATCGCATCTGGCCATGCTGCCCAAAGTGGAAGGCTGGTCTGGAGGTTTTCCCAAACTCTGGAATATTTCCTGACATTCCTTATCACATGATTAAAACAGTTGTACTTGTACCCAATTTACCCTATGTAAAGGGCAGGAAGACCTTGGACACCATGTAGACACTGTGAAGCAAGTTTTCACTCAATGCAGGCTATATACTTAGTGTAGACAAGCCCTTTTCGTCCACACATAGGAGTCTTCCTAATATCTGCGTAATTATGTCTAGTGTCCATTTCTGACACTCTTTTCTCCTCCATCTACCTTCTTCCTTTGCACCTTATATCAAGAAACCCTGATAGAGAGAAATGTGTACTGAAGAGAATCTTCACAGTTCTGTGCAAAATTCACACATGGCTGCTGTTGTTGTTATGATTATTATTATGATTATGATTATTATTTCGTTTTTATCCCACTTTTCTCCCATGGGTGGAACTCAAAGCAGCATACATGCCTAAAACAGCAAAATAACAGCATTAAAATTCAATAAAACACAGGAAACAGATAACACACAGTACATATCAAATATTACACAGATTAATAAAGTTATAATAAGCATAATTTAAAAAGTCCCTAAACCTCAGGCCACTAAGATTCTTCATGAAAACAATTGTATTCAGCTCCTAGAAAGCTCAATTCCTTTTAACTATGTGGAAATATTTCCAGATCCAATGTAGGTATTAAGATGGTACATTGCTGGAGCTGTCTGACCTATTCAAGGTCATCACAAAAGGCCTGGTCCCATAGAAAGGTTTTAATTTGTGACCAAAAGGCCAATAGGGAGGGGACCAATTGTACCCCCTAGGAAGAGAGTTCCAGTGCCATGGAACACTCTTCCTATCTAGCTCCTAACATAGATAGTTGCATGTGTGTGTGTGCAAAAACCAGCATTTGCTCCATGAGAAACAACATTATACATCCTGCGCAGAAAATAATTATGTTCAAAAATATCATGTTTAATTTTTGTGCTGAATAAGTTCATTAGAGCAGTTCCTGCCTAGGAAGCAGCATTTTTAGCAGAAAATGTTATTTTCATGTGCATGGGTGACACACCTACCACCGGAGGACAAAGAAGACGCATACACTGGATTGGGATACAAACTGGCCATAAATTATTTATTGATTACAGAAACACGGGTTGGCTGCCATGCATGGGTTCTGGATCAAGGATTGGTCAGCCCACTGCTGACCAATAGCCATTCTACGCCAGAATGCTACTGGCACAATACTGGGCCTATGCTTCCCTAGCACCCTGGGACCACCGGACGCTCCCCCCCCCTCCGCTAGGAGGGGATAAGCAAGCGAGATCCAGAGCCCTTGCCTCCGCCAACCAGGAAGTTGTGACAAAATGGCTGGCAGCCCCATCCAATGGGCAAGCAGGGCAGGGCTTGCCGCCAATTGGCCAGCTGGCCAAACGGCAAGAATGTCTCCCGCCACACAGGGGCTTCTGGGGAGGAGAAGCCCCTGCGGATGCCATGGCCACGCAGAGGGCGCCCAACGCCACAACGGTCCCGCCCGGTAAGTCAGGCAGGGCATTTCTTCACAGAAATAGCCGTCTATGGTGCAAAAATACCACATGCCCACACTGTAAATAGTCTCTGAAAACTTTAGACTTATTTCCTTATAGCATGAAGAAATTTGCTAGCATTACTTGCAGGTTCCTTTTGGAATGAAATTAGTAAAGAATTACATCCATACTGTAACATCACTAATACCTAGATGTGTAAGGATACATTGCTATTATTCTTACTATGAATTGCTCACTAATTTTCCTTTGATGTTGCATTGTTAACAGGTATAGGAAGGTGGGGAGAACAGGTGGATTAAAATAGCCCTGCATTTGTAAGTAGGAGTCTGCTGCAAAAAGATAAGCCTTGAAGGTATTTTCCATCCCAGGGAGCAACTCTTCTCCCAACCTGCAGTAATTCTTCCTAGTCTTTCATAGAGGTTAAAATAGTGTTATACCTGCACTAAACTAGCTCTGGCATTCTTCTGCATCCCTGAGATTGGATGAAGTGAAGTCAAGCTACTCATGCATGATGCCAGTTTCACTTCAGCTCAAGGCAGTAAAAGCTGAAAATTAAAGCCATCCAGCATTGATCATGGATAAATCGCAGGAGGCACAGGAGGTAGATATAAAAGCCCAAAGGTTGCCAGCATAGAATATAGAATATTGAGTTGGAAGAAACAATATGGTTCATCCAGTTCAACTTCCTGCCATGCAGGAAAAGCACAATCAAAGCACCCCCAACAGATGGCCATCCAGCCTGTGTTTAAGAGCCTCCAAAGAAGGGAACTCCACCACACTCTGAGGCAGTGAGTTCCACTCTTGAACAGCTCTTACACCCAGAAAATTTTTCTAAATGTTCAGGTGGCATCTCCTTTCTTTCATAAAAGGAAAAATTGGTCAATTGTTGTTCAGGAAATATTGGTCAATTGTTGAATAGGTGACTCTGAATGGATGTGGTCAACCTGAATGAGAATAATGTTTTATTGAACATACACAATCAAAGATTCAGGGAGCTGCATCATAGGCAGGCTTCTGACAAGGATACACAGGAGAGCAGCTTCACTGCTGCAATGAGTACTCCAGGTTTCAGCAATGGTTTAAATCAGGGGTCCTCAAACTAAGGCCCGGGGGCCGGATACGGCCTTCCAAGGTCATTTACCTGGCCCTCACTCAGGGTCAATCTAAGTCTGAAATGAATTGAAAACACACAACAAAAACAATTCTATCTCATCAGCCAAAACAAGGCCTACACTTCCCACTGAAATACTAATAAGTTTATATTTGTCAAATTTGTTCTTCATTTTAATTATTATATTGTTTTTAAATGTTTTTTGCACTACAAATAAGATATGTGAAGTGTGCATAGGAATTAATTCTTTTTTTTTTCAAATTATAATCCGGCCCTCCAACAGTTTGAGGGACTGTGACCTGGCCCTCTGTTTAAAAGGTTTGTGGACCCCTGGTTTAAATGCTTTACCTGTGGCGTGTAAACCAAAACACTTAGCAGCTTATAAGGGTAAAGGTTTTCCCCTGATGTTAAGTCCAGTTGTGTCCAACTCTGCGGGTTGGTGCTCATCTCAATTTCTAAACCAGAAAGCCAGCATTGTCCATAGTTAAAAACGTGGATGTGGGACCAGGCCTTCAGGTAATTGAGCGGACAATGACAATAACAGAAAATGGCTTGGAAATGGATTATGGATAAATTTGATGGAGCATCCAACCACAATTTTCAGCTAATAATGGAAACCAGAGTGGTAATTCTTAGTAGATTTTAATTGTATTGTTTTAATGTTTTTTTAACTATTTATAATTATTGACTGCTTTTTTTATTATGTATATATTGAGGCATCGAATTGCTGCCAATTGAAAGCTGCCCTTAGTCCTCCCAAGGGGTTGAGAAGGGCGGGGTACAAATATTTGAAATAAATAAATAAATAATAGACACTTTCAAGGTCATGTGGCTAGCATGACTGCATGGATCATAGAATCATAGAATCAAAGAGTTGGACGAGACCTCATGGGCCATCCAGTCCAACCCCCTGCCAAGAAGCAGGGATATTGCATTCAAATCACCCCTGACAGATGGCCATCCAGCCTCTGTTTAAAAGCTTCCAAAGAAGGAGCCTCCACCACACTCCGGGGCAGAGAGTTCCACTGCTGAACGGCTCTCACAGTCAGGAAGTTCTTCCTCATGTTCAGTTGGAATCTCCTCTCTTGTAGTTTGAAGCCATTGTTTCGCGTCCTAGTCTCCAGGGAAGCAGAAAACAAGCTTGCTCCCTCCTCCCTGTGACTTCCTCTCACATATTTATACATGGCTATCAAATCTCCTCTCAGCCTTCTCTTCTTCAGGCTAAACATGCCCAGCTCCTTTACATGGAGTTCCTTTACCCCGTTACCTTCCTGTCAGAGTGGTACCTATTGATCTACTCACATTTGCACGTTTTTGAACTGCTATGTTGGCAGAAGCTGGGGCTAACAGCGGTAGCTCACGCCACTCCCCAGATATGAACCTGTGACCTTTCGATTAGCAAGTTCAGCAGCCTCACAGCTTATATATACAGAATACACTAGTTGGGGTGCAGTTGAGTTGGGCATGGTTGAGATGCAGTAGTTCATTTTTAAATAAGAACCTGATTTAGACATTGCCTGCACCTTTGAGAATAAACATGTTTTAAAATGTTAACCCAGATTTACAAACATGCACATACATACACACTCTTCTTTGCTTTACATCTTTGCTTTGACCCTCACTTCCCAAACATTTTTAGTCCTTCCTTAACAGCCCCAAGGCCTAAATAGTCTTGTTGATACTTTATTTGTGGAAGTGTCATCTAGACTATTAGCATGCCCTCTACTTATATTTTCAAAAGACAAATTGCATTTGACTGCGATGACACTAATTATGGGAGAGAAGTTCTAGCTGAGACCCCCTGCTGGCCGCCTCAGCTAGTAAACCATCTGTGACTGACAGGAGTTTGCACTATTTTAGACAACTGGAATTTCATAAAACTGTCCTCTACCCCACACTCCCCCTTTACCAATATATAGAGAAGAGAAAATGACATGAACATATTACAATCAGAATCACCACATGACAGCAAGAGCTACGCACTATGAAGACTAGTAGGTTTTCAGAAGAGAAAACTCGGCTTGGGATGACAGAGTTCTGAAAAACCAGCATCGTGTCTCCCTACTCCCACGAAACCAGTTTATCTCTCTCACCCTTGCATTCATAGAACGAAAAAGAAAAGAGAAACACGTACGGTATGCTTTCGAGGTAATAATCACCAAAGTAGTGCCAAGTGCATTCCTGTGACATTGGCATCATTTCAATAATTTTGCAGTGCATTTGAAATGTGATGGCACTCATCCGTTCATTTTCCATTAACTTTGCCTAGAAAATTTCTTGCAACTGCACACGGAAGCAAAGTGTCAAGCTTCTCCTTCATGCTCGGAGACATTGCCTGAATCACAATGACGATCCGGGTAATTGTTATTAATTAAACCATTCCTATTAGCCCATGTTTTGGTTGTAACAATGTGCAAGTGAATGCATTCAGGCACACTGTCTTTTTCATTAGGGCGAAGGGCAAAGAAATGAGCTCCGTTCCTTGAGAGTTCACTGGGACCTCCTGAGATTTCCATTGTCTCACTGAGTAGCCAGCCACTCTTGACCTGATTGTTTTTTATTATTGTTATTTAAAGGCAAGCCAGAGGTTGGCAGGTCACACATTGCTGCATGGGCTCATTATTGTCAAATTAGATTCAGTGACTTTCATTGCTGTTTGCCAGAAGACTAGCTTTAAGGGCCTTTTGCAGTGGATAAATTCACACATGGTGCCACTTGCCATCAACTGGTTTGCACATGTTTTGACATCTCTCTAATAAATGCAGGAATGTTTAGTCACAAGTCTTGCCTTAACAAAAAGAATGCTTTAAATGGGCCATATTCTATACAGCTTGAGCATGCAGTAATGACCTTTTCAAATCCCTCCTGTCATGCATATGCGTGCACAAACACACACAAAGGGAGATAAAATGGACCTTTGGGTCTCTCAGTGTATTTGGAGAAATCAAGATAGAGTTCCAACATTTGATGAAAGGGAAAAGGCGACACAAAGCAATACCATAAAAGATCAAATATTTTTGCTTCTGACAGCTTGTACATGCTTGTATTTACTTCTAGTCTGTTACTTCCACAAAGCAAGATAGGCAGGTGACTTTGCCAGGCAGAAACAGATTAGCAGGTAACTGCAGCCTACCTCTAGCTTTGCCAGGTTGACTATTGAGAGACAGTGTTGTCTACTGGCTAGATAGTTGGAGAATACAAAGAAAACCAAATTAAACATTCTTGCTCCACCTTAAAGGTTGTTTGAAAATTCTGGGCCACTCACCCACTCACCCATTGTCTCTTTTTTAAAACTTACAGGAATGATGTGAGTAGTAACTTGTCTTGTGTTTCATGACTTCAAATGACAGGAATGCTCCAATTAATGAAAAAGATAAGTTTCCAAGCATTACATCTTTAACAGAAAATTTCTACCAGAGCAAAAATGAATATGTTAAGAATAGGGATCAGTTACTATACCACTGAAAAGAAGAATAGTTGAATTGTTTTAGCAAAGTTTCCATATAAAATAACAGTATGGACAGGTAAAATAAACAACTATGTAAGGCATTCCTTGCAGTAGTAAACAAAAGAATTTTGAACCTTCTCTACACTTCTTTAAAGTATCTTCCAAAAATGATTTTTCAAATTTCAATACCGTCAATACCATCTACTTCCTCCCTGTTTTGCTATTAACACATGTTCAGTAAGATATTCTGGTGGCAGCTGCTGTTTGTTTTGCCTGATGTAGGAAGGTGCACACGGCAACAAAAGATTTGATTGAGCAGAATTCCATTTCTTTTAACTCATGCATAACATTGCTTACCGAAGATAGACTCTTGCAAACTGATAAAGAACATTTATGTTTCTCCAGCCTTCCTTTACAATCTTCCTAGTGCCTAATGCTGCTAAAAATAACTTCCAGCTAAACAGGACAAAGAGGAAAAGCAGGACCTGGGGGCATGAAAAGGAGATTCTTTGTCAGAAGCTTTGTTAACTGAAGTATAGCTGCATTTTAAAATTTCACAATTAAATTTGTTGTGTCAGGAGCAACTTGAGAAACTGCAAGTCGCTTCTGGTGTGAGAGAATTGGCCGTCTGCAAGGACGTTGCCCAGGGGACGCCTGGATGATTTGATGTTTTTATCATCCTTGTGGGAGGCTTCTCTCATGTCCCCACATGAGGAGCTGGAGCTGATAGAGGGAGCTCATCCGCCTCTCCCCGGATTCAAACCTGCGACCTGTCAGTCTTCAGTCCTGCCACCACAGGGGTTTAATCCACTGCACCACCAGAGGCTCCTTCACAATAAATGGGGAGAGAAATTATGTATTTGCCTTTATATATATTGCACATAACGCTGCAATTGCAAGCATACTTACTAAGAATGTTAAGAATACTTCCAGTTTTTTTTCAATTTCGTGAGTATAAAGGACATGTCAATATACTGGCACATTCAGTTCAAAATTGCTATTTATTTATTTATTTGCATTACCATTCTTTTTCTTAACATGCATTCTACAATACTGTGCGGAAAATAATGACTTTTCCATTTAGAAAGTGCAAAAATTACTTCGGCTGGTATGGAAATATTGTTTTAGAATTATTCACTTCTGCTTATGAGAGCAAAATAATGTAAGATTGCACCTGTCCCAAATAAGGACTACGGTTTCCATGCAAATCTAAGAAATGTTTATCAAAAAATTGCCAAAGAACTGGCTCAACTTACTCATTGGCCTATGAAAGTACTGTGCCTCAATTCTTTTTTTAAAAAGAAGCATCCCCATCTCTGAGTAGCATGGGAAAATATGGGAACTTGGTTCACCCTGTAAGAACTTAAAATAAGCACGAACCCCTCTCCATTCTCTCCAATGTTGTGCCACTCTGGCCTTTTTGCTTTCCTGGATGGGAAAATGCTTTGGTGTTGGCAGCAAGAAGTGTCTGGCCACCTGAGGCTTCACTGGCATTTTTCCCTCTCTGAGGAATGAGCTTTGACTTATCCATGGTTCATACCAAAACTCACAATTTTGTCCTCAAAAGCTGTCCATAACTTATATATGAGCTTGACTTATACATGAATATATAAGGTATCGTTGAAATCCCTAGTGATTGGTTCCGAGCAGATATGCTTAGGACTCCACTAAATATTTCTGAAATTTTGCAGAAGGAAAAGCTGTAGTAGAATTTGAAGCCTGTGCTATACTCATTGCATTTGATAAGGTTGCAATTCCTTTTAGAAAAGTCAAAAAGGGTAAGTAAGTAAGGTGGGGTGAATGTGATCAGGTGAAGTGCACAATGGATGAGCTAGCACTGATAGACTGATTTATTTGCTAAAATGTCACTTCTGTCATTTGTGTTTTAAGATGGAAAGATAGAGTAATTAGAAACGCGGACAATGTGTATGTTAAATTAACTTCAGATTTTAGTTCTTTGTTAGAAAATAAATTTAAATTTAATACACTTGTATACCGCTAATATCTCAGCCTAAGTCGGCGACTCATTGCGGTTTACAACAATTAAAAACAATATACAATTTAAAACAACAACACATAGACAATACAAATTATTGGGCCACCAATAATAATACCATGTATCTCGTCACTAAAATCACAGTCCAGAATTCGTCATCCATAATTAACCAGTCCTTAGTCCATAAAATTCGGTGATAACAAACTAACCGAATGCTTGTTTACACAACCATGTTTTTAATCTCTTCCGAAACACCATCAGCGAAGAGGCTGATCGTATCTCTATGGGGAGGGTGTTCCAAAGCCGAGGGGCCACCACAGAAAAGGCCCTGTCTCTCGTTCCCGCCAGCCGCACGTGTGAAGCCGGTGGGATAGAGAGCAGGGACTCCCCAGAAGACCTTAGGGTCCTGGTGGGCTGATAGGCTGAGATACGTTCGGATAGATAAGTTGGGCCAGAACCGTTTAGGGCTTTAAAGGCCAACGCACTTTGAATTGAGCCCGGTAGCATATCGGCAGCCAGTGGAGCTGGTGCAGCAGAGGAGTTGTGTGCTCCCTGCGCCCCGCTCCTGTTAGTACCATGGCTGCCGCCCGTTGGACTAGTTGGAGCTTCCGGGCTGTCTTCAAAGGCAACCCCACGTAGAGAGCGTTGCAGTAATCAAGGCGGGATGTAACCAGAGCGTGGACTACCGTGGCTAAGTCGGACTTCCCAAGGTACGGTCGCAGTTGGCGCACAAGTTTTAATTGTGCGAATGCTCCCCTGGTCACCGCTGAAACCTGGGGTTCCAGGCTCAGCGATGAGTCCAGGATCACACCCAAACTGCGAACCTGTGTCTTCAGGGGGAGTGCGACCCCATCCAACACAGGCTGTAACCCTATACCCTGTTCGGCCTTGCGACTGACCAGGAGTACCTCTGTCTTGTCTGGATTCAATTTCAATTTGTTCGCCCCCATCCAGACCGTCACAGCGGCCAAGCACCGGTTCAGGACCTCGACAGTTTTTGGAGCTATGAGTACCTTTAGTTGAATTAGTCATATGAAGTTAAAAGTTCATGGGCTTGCCATAAAAAAACACACAGCACAACTGACCTGCACCAAGGTTGTCCAATAGTCCAGCTTGGCTGTTTTCCAATACTTCTTAATATTGTCCTTGGCTTTATTATACTGCTGCCCTTGACTAATTTATAAGGCATATTTTGGTCACCTGCTTTAACACTCTGTCAGGTTTTCTCCTATTTCAAGAATGACAGGGGCCCCTTGGAATAAAATAAAACCTGGAATGTTAAAAAGGAAATGGGATTTCTCATACCCTTGACTATTTTTCCCATAGCAGGGAGAGGGAAGGGTGGTGGTGACAAAACCATGATTTTGCTGCAACCTTCAGTGTGGTGACATTGAATTAAAGGCTAAAAGACCAGATTTCTACAGACAAACTATTTTATGAGCCATTTTGTGCAAGACATGACTGCCTAAAGAATTATTCCACCTTTAGTGATCTTGAAGTTAGTGTGGATGCTGAAAGGTATTATAGGCAAAATTTGGAATATGCTGATTTATGGAAGGGCTACCCTTCATCACAATGTCAGCATTACTCAGCCAGACTGGGATTTGCAGACAAAGAGTGGGAATCCAAGATTGGGAAGGAATAAAAAATTAAGCTATTTTACGACAAAGTTCATTTTAGTCCCTGTAGCTTTATTTACTGTTTAGAAAGAGAAAACCACATTTCATTGCATAATAGTCACACTTCCCCTCTTTGTTTTTAGGGGGGGAGGGGTGCATGACTATTACATGGGGATTTGTTGCAGCTACCAGCTAATGGAAACACTGTATCTGCAAAGCCTCTCGCCAGAGAGAGCTGCGAGGGCTTCTTTAGCTGCTGCCAACTGAGGGAGGCCCTGCACTTTTCATTGGCAAGTGTGCGGGTGGGTAAAGGCTCACCTGCCCACCTGTTGCTCCTCTCAGATCTAGGGAGGGCTGCCTCCCTAGCTCTGAGGGCTCACCTGCCTTGCCACCTCCCTTGCGATGAAGGATTTCCCCCTTGCATAATAGTCAACTGCGACTATTATGCGAGGAAAACAAAAATACCATTTTGTAGGGCTGGGCGGTTTCGTTAGTTAATTTCGTAATTTGTTAATAATTCGTATTTAAAGTGGCTTACGATCCGATATTGAACCATTCAGGAGCAACTAAAAATCGAAACGAATTTTTAAAATTTATTTCGTAATTGTTTCGTAATTGTTTCGAAATTGGTTCGTTATTATTTCGTTATTATTTCCGTATGTCTGGTGCAAGTTTTATAGTTGTTGTTTGTTTTATCAGTGATAAAAAATAAATTATCACACCAACAGTCAACAACAGAGGGAGAGTTCCCTCTGTCCCATTTAGAGGGTTTTTTAGCGTATTGCGCAATCGCGTCCGCCATTAACGAATCTATTCGTTATTGTTTCGAAATTGTTTCGTAATTTCTGAAATTTCATAAATATTGAACTTTTTAAAAGAAAAAATTCGGAATTCTTTTAAAAAACGAAACGCAAAAACCCCCTAAAAACGAATCGAGTTTAGAAACAAATTTTTCCGTGGTTGCCCAGCCCTACCATTTTGATACCCCAAAGGGGGGATGCGACTATTATGCATTGGTTAATATTAGTCATAAAATACAGTAAGTAGGCACAGGGAATGTCTGGTGACATGCTGGACTCTTTTGGGGAGAAGAAAGTGTGGTTATGGCAGTTGTAAACTCTTGAGCATGATACGATATCCATGGAACATCTCACAGAGTAGTGCAGTCCTGCCAGAGCACCAAGCTTTTGGAGATTCAATCAATGGCAAAATCTGGTGATTCCCCATGGAGGCTTCAGAGGAACTGTGTGGGCAGGTTAAAGCATGGACAACAAAGGTTAATTAAAGTATTTTATAGACCAGGGGAGATTTGTATCCCAAAGTAGATGACCAATTTGTAGATTTCCCAGCAGTCAAGGCCTGACCCCTCTTTCTCAAAATGAAGGTGGTGGTGAGGATCTTGGGTCAAGATTGCAGTCTTCAAAAGAGTGTGCATGTGAGTATGAGTTATTTATTTTAAAGAGCATTACTTGCATGCTTGTCCAACCATAGCTTGTACCGGTCTATCATTTTTATTATACGTCCCTTACAACTTTACTGTTTTAGTAATTCAGAATGTGTCCACTGTAGAACTCAGATTTTGGTTCTAAATTCTCATATCTGGAAATAGTCCTGGCCTGATAACCCTACATGCACAAGCTATACTTTGGTCCTTTCTGCTTATGAGGCATCTACTGGATGGGCCGGTATTCTATAATACTCTAAATGCTAGAGACTCCTAACAAACTTTCACAGTGTTGTTCAATAGAACAATCACTGTTGACTTCATGTAACCAGCTCCTCAATTTTTTGAAGGACTTACTGTTCAGCAAGATTGAGGTAGTAGTAAACATATTTCTCCCTTATGGAGACAGAATCATCTGCAGAATACAGAAAGTGGCTTCCAACTACAACAATCTCCATTTTACCATTTTGCTTTTTTAAAATCAGGCAAGTTTGTTGCCCTCATAGCTTTGAACATTTCTCTTGTATGTGGCCAAAGGTTTAGGAAATGATGGGTTCCAAAGGGACAGCCAATAGAGCAGATGCTCCTAGTGTCGGTCTTTACTACCATATTTCTTTTGCTGTTATTTTATTCTGAATCGTCTTTCTATTTCAGTTAAAGAAAGTAGTTTCCTGTTGAGTGAAAAGAGAGAAAAGATCATTAAAATAACTGTTATCTCATTACTGCTCATGACATTTAACTATCTTCCAGATGTTTTCAAATCTTTACATTTTGAGGTTAGAACTCAAAGCTAGTTATTTGAAAAAAAAAGCTAATTGAAAAAGTGCTTTACTTCATGCTCCTTTGTTATAGCTATTAATACTGAAACAAATGCTCAGGAATTTATGACACTGTTTAAGGTGAAGAAAGCTTCTATAAATCAAATAAAGTAAGTTATAAATATGGCCATAAAAGAACAGGGAAATGTCACAAAGAGCAATACTGGCTTTGACGTCTTCCTTCAATCAAATAACCCTACTAATGGCTTATACTGATGGCCTAAATTCTGTTCCTCTCCTTTAGTAATAATAACATGAAACAATAAGTAATAATAACGTGGAACATGACCTGAATGAGAGGGCAGACATAACTTATTAGTCATAACTTGTTACCTGTAATTAATTCATTTCCACAACATGTCATAAGTAGATTGCACTGTGGTTGTAACTTCACTGAAAATAGAATTTATTTATTTATTTATTTATTTACAGTATTTATATTCCGCCCTTCTCACCCCACAGGGGACTCAGGGTGGATTACAATGTACACATTTATGGCAAACATTCAATGCCAAAGACACACAACAGATATAGACAGACAGTCAGAGGCTATTTAAGTTTTCTGGCCACCAGGGAGCTGTCACTTTCATTGTCCATCTGCGACACTGATGAAGTACTTCTGCATTCCCCACATGCTTTGCTGGAGTGCTTTGCTGGAGTCTTTTTTATGGCCTCATAAATTAGTTAAATTAGCCTCTCCACACATAGGTGGTACCTAATTTTCCAACTTGACAGATGCAATTGTCTTTCGGGTTGCAAAGGTCGACAACAAGCTACACAATTGGTGTAGCTCACTCCAACCCGGGCTGGCTTCGAACTCATGGCCTTTTGGTCAGAAGTGATCTTAATGCAGCTGACACTCAGCCAGCTATGCCACAGTACTGGTATTTGTAGTGTAACCTTTCCTTATTTTTGTAGTCATTAGCCAATATCAGGTGACCACAGCTTAATGTACTACTGATAGTTCCACATCCTCCCCACTTCATTATTGTCAAGCTCACAAGGGCACTGCAGTAGTTCCTTATTGATTGGAGGACAGGGAGGAGAGAGGTAATTTGGAGAAGGTAGATGTAAAGTCTAAGATTGGGGAAAAGAGAAATGAGGTGTACTCTTTTTTCTTCCTCTCAGAACCAAGACAAGCTACTACTTTCTCTTCTGAATTGTCTTCCTCATCATATCCTCTCTATTGAAGAGAAGCAAGAACAGCAACATCTCCCTTAGTGTAACAGCTTGGTGTGGCAGTGGACACGGTGTAATTGGCAAGAGAATGGCCACTTATAGCAATTTGTCCATTATGTAACCCCCAACATTACATAAATGAAAAACGAAACACATGTGACCAAGTAACACGTCAAAATGGGTTTTTGTGGCCACAACAGAACAGTGGCTGTCAAAAACCGGTTGCCTGCAATTACAAGTGTAGGGTGGGACTCGCTAGACAGAAAAGCACAAGATGGTAAAAGGCACCACTCCAGGGCCATCAAATGAAGAGAAAAGAGGGCTTTTTAAAGGAAGCCCAGGGTAGGATAACTCCAGGTCAATTGCTCTTCCTTCCTTGAGAAGTGGCGAGGCCTTCTTAAAATGCCTTGGAAAGCTGTATGCTAAAACCTGTAATGAGGAAAAACACACAAGTTAGGCTAGTAGAAATTGCAGCAATTAGCTTTTGCAACATGCAGCTTTCCAAGGCATTTTAAGAAGGCCTCGCCACTTCTCAGGGAAGAAAGAGCAATTGACCTGGAGTTATCCTACCCTGGGCTTCCTTTAAAAAGCCCTCTTTTCTCTTCATTTGATGGCCCTGGAGTGGTGCCTTTTACCATCTTGTGCTTTTCTGTCTAGCGAGTCCCTCCCTCCACTTGTAACTGGAGGCAACCGGTTTTTGACAGCCACTGTTCTGTTGTGGCCAAAAAAAACCATGGAGGCTGAGCCCTTGATGTTATAGCCAACTGGATAAGCCAGACCAGCTGGATTATCCAAAGGAACCTGGACAAATCAAATCCATGCACAAGCCTAGTTAGTATACTGATACAGTCCATGTAAACTGGGTTTAAGTTTAACTATGGGGATGTTTTAGAAAACAGTAATACATTTTTTGTTGAAACATTGGACAAAAATGCTGTAGACATTCGTTTGGGTATAACCCAATACAGTTTATACCCCCCCCCCCCCCCCCCCCCCCCCCCCCAGTGATACTAGTGAATTAGTTACAAAGGAGAAAGTTTACCCTTGGGCCTCTTCTTCCTTTTCATGAATTCAAGTAAAAAGTGCTACTTAATAGGTTTATTAGTTTATATATGTCTTTTGCTTTAAAGTAAGAACTTGTGTGTTCTGAAGTATCCTAGAGTAATTTAATTTCATCTCATTTAAACCTGTGGGGATTGGCAAAAGTGTCATCTTGTGCTGAGTTTCCCAATTTGCTGTAGGAGAAATGTTCATATTGGTTAATTTTAATTTCATTCTTGAAATAGAATAGAAGGTTTAAGCCCTAAATGGGAATCTTTTGAGTTTAAGCACATGGTTCAGTTTTTTTCATGGAGGGGAGGGGGAGTTTATTGTGTGCTTTTGACTTCTCAAATGTTTGGATATCTTTTTGGTTTTTTTTTAAACTTTTCCAGCTCAGCAATGCAATGGGAGTAGAATATTGGGGCGTGGCACCCTTTAATTAGGTCATTACTCAGTCTAATTACCCATGACAGATATTTGCACTTTTTCATTATGTGACCTATGGATTATATGGCAATTACTAATGGACCTTGGGAGAAGATTATTATGTAATTTGTGAAATCTCAGGGTAACACTTTAATTTTACAGCACAAAATAACCATGAAGTTATCCTCTAACTGCATGCTAATTGTAGTGTAATCAAATGTTGAATAATTGCACATGATTATATTGATCTGAGAGTGGTGAAATTAAACACTGATCACTACCACTTCATACTATCTTCATCAGAATCAATTCTTTTGCACAATCTCAGGTTATGGGATAAAAAAGTTTCCTGTCACAAATCAAATGTTGTTTTCATAACTCAGTTGGAGAGTTAGTGTTCCGTCTCCCAGGAGCCTGGTTTGCCCTACCTTTCAGCTTCTTAAGGCTGTTTTCTTTTGCATTTTGTCCCAGGACTGCTGCAGTTTGCAAGAGCCCCAAAGGTTAATAGTAGTCAGTCTGCAGGCCTCCTTTGCAGGCCTCCTTTGCAGTTATTGGCCCAGAGAGTAACTTTTGAGCCCGCCCCTTTTACCAGGCCAGACCTCCATTTTGGAGTCCTCCCTGCCTTCAGTTTGGAAAGAAAGTCCTGATGTGCTGGAAGCTATCAAGGAAACCCTAGAGAAAACCATCGCAAGTACTAAACTAAACTGAATAAATTGGGCTGTAGATAAAAGGTTAAATAATTTAGGATAGAAAGGTCAATTAGGCTATAGATAGAAAGAACTATATATAAACTAAATATAAGTAAATTGGGCTTATAGATAGATAGAAGTCCCCTGCCACGCGTTGCTGTGGCCCAGTCTGTTGAACTGGAAAATAAAGTAATGAGAAAGTGTTGGTTTCTAATATATGTAATTTCTTTATGCTTGTGGGTAAACAGTATTTCTTGCTGTTTCTTTGTCAGTGTTGATGTGGAGAGTGTCTGGTTTGCCCACCCTGGAACATGCAACATATCATTGTCCTTCTTTAAGGGTCCCTTTCAAATCTATGATACTATATCTGTGTGTGAATCATATCTATCTATATCTATGGCTGGATGGCTCTTTGTCAGGAGGGCTTTGATTACATTTTCTTGCCCTGGTGAAGGGAGTTGGACTGCATGGCCTTGAGTATTTTCTGTTGGTCATGGGAGTTCAGTGTGGGAAGTCTTGCCCAATTCTGTCGTTGATGGGGTTCAGAACACTCTTTGATTGTAGGTGAACTATAAATCCGAGTAACTACAACTCCCAAATGTCAAGGTCTATTTCCCCCAAACTCCATCTGTGTTCATATTTGGGCATATAGAGTGCTTGTACCAAGTTTGGTCCAGATCCAAACAGTGCTCTCTGGATGTAGGTGAACTACAACTCCCAAACTCAAGGTCAGTGCCCACCAAACCCTTCCAGTATTTTCTGTTGGTCATGGGAGTTCTGTGTGCCAAGTTTGGTTCAATTCCATCGTTGATGGAGTTCAGAATGCTCTTTGATTGTAGGTGAACTATAAATTCCAGCAGCTGCAACTCCCAAATGATAAAATCATAATTTTTTGAGTGATGGTCACTCCTTGTGCTGTGAGACGTTATGTTGCCAAATTTGGTGTGATTTCGAGTGCCTTTTGTTTCTAAGGTACTCATTATGCATAGAGTATTTTTATATATATAGATAGAAAGGCTTAGGGAGCTATTGAGCTATAGAGGAGTTTATTGAGCTGTAGAAAAGCAACTGAGTTCATAGAACTTTGAGATAGAATTGAGTTAGAGTTATAGATAAAATTTAAGATAGTTATTGAGCTCCATTTGCCTCATCTTTAAACTAGCCCTGGGCTGGAATAGGGAAGGCCTATGCCTTCTATAGAGAGTGGTTCAGGGTTAGGGTAAAAATCTTAGAATTTTCTACCATTTGAAGAAAGGCAACTCAGTGACTGGAAAAGAATAGCTATATGGTTTCATCGATTGATTGTCTGTAACTTCGTTAAGCTGAGCCAAGTCTACAAGGACTTTGTTAATAAATATTCTGTTTGTTCTTCAATACTCAAAGTGGACTCGTTTACTTAGAAAGTTTAAGCCCTTTAAAGAAAGATTCCAGCGGTCCGCTCAAACAAAAGGCAGCACATCATAGTTCCATCTTTAAAGCGTTTGGGTGTGATGGCACAGTCTTGTGACTTTCTGAGTTTGATCTAAATGGGACCAGCTAGATATTAGATAAAGAAATGGACACAAATTCCAGCATGTTTGAGACCTCTTAATTAAATCACATTTAAGTCAAGTATATGTCTGGAGCATTCAAGCACCCGTCTGGAAAGTGCCCCCCCCCGCCCGCCCCCCACTGTTTACTGGCAAATAAAGAGCCAGATCCCAAAGGAGCCTTAGTGTTGCTGGTGTTGCTATGGAATTCTATGCTTCTCTCCCACAGGCGATGTGTTGTGCAAGTTAAGCAGGCACTTGGTCCATCAGGAGAGTGCCAGCTTTACAAAAGAGCGAAGGAAGAAAAATCCTTCATGCTTTGAAGCTGGGAGCATAATTGAGGAACGACCACAAGTGGTTTGGTCCCAGCATTGCAACAGATGTTTCAGAAGTCTCCCGGTGAATTAATTTTCTCTCTCTACACACAGGCAAAAGGACTGGTTTTGTTTGCAACAATTTGTTGAGATGTTTGTAACATCTACTCTCTGTCCATTCTGTTTATTCTCTTTTAAAGTTATTGTCACAAGATAGGAAGGGGCTTTCTATAGGCATTTTTTCCCACAAAAGGAAGAAAGAGTGGGGAGGGGAAACAAAACCATGGCTGGATAGATGGCTTACTATCAAGCAGAATGGGGTAGCCATCTCAGGCAACAGATTTTGGGTGTCATTTGTTGTTGTTCATTCGTTCAGTCATTTCCAACTCTTTGTAGGTGTCATGGAAGGCAGCAAATAATTATTTTATTTACCATGTCACTGTTGTATATTTTACTATTGGGGGAGAAGAGAGGCACTTTAATGGTATTTTATTTAGGTTTGTACACTGTGACTCTGTCTGTGTGTTATTTATTTCTTTATTTACTGTATTTGTATTTGTATACCGCCTTTCTCAGCCCATAGGCGACTCAAGGGGGTTAACGGTAAAATTCAATGCTTACAATATCATAAATACAATTTAAAACATAACATATAATAAAAACTAAACAAATCAATAAAATATAAATTCATAGTGTCTCCTTCTTAAAGGAGAGTCTCATTGTTGTCGTTCCATTTTTCTATGTCAGTTGCTCTGCATTTGGAAATGCTTTTTCAAAAAGCCACATCTTGACTTTTTTTCCGGAATGTTAAAAGGGAGGTGGCCAATCTATAGGGAGGGTGTTCCATAGCCGAAGGGCCACCACTGAGAAGGCTCTGTCTCTCGTCTCCGCCAAATGTACTTGTGACGAAGGCGGTAAAGAGAGCAGGCCCTCCCAAGATGATCTTAAGGTCCTAGATCTGTGGTTCTCAACCTGGGGTCCCCAGATGTTTTTGGCCTACAACTCCCAGAAATCCCAGCCAGTTTACCAGCTATTAGGATTTCTGGGAGTTGAAGGCCAAAAACATCTGGGGACCCCAGGTTGAGAACCACTGTCCTAGATGGTTCATAAGTTACGAAAGTTGTTATCTGCCTTAGGAAATGGTATCCAGAAAATTGTGAGAGTATTATTCAGTGAAAATCTTTTTGAACTTTTAAAATTCTTATCTTGAGAAAAAAGATAGTAGATTTAGAAATTTTCTTTCACATCAATCTCAACTTAACCATTGCAGTCTATGAAGAGATGGAAAAGTGAGCTGTAGCTTTTGGAGTGTCTATCAGAGTGGTTTTGCTTTGTGGACTGCTTCCCACTTGGGTTATGGGAAGTGTTCTTTCCAGTCCCAAACTAGCCCTACCTGGATTCTAGCATGGGCTGCACGCATGGGTGAAACATAGCTTAATAAAAGACAGGGAAAGCTTGTTGCTGCTATTTCAAAAAGTCTTATAACTACCTGAAACACTAGTCCTTATTTATTTATTTATTTATTTATTGTGTCAGGAGCAACCAGACATTTGTATTACATTTTTAACAAAAAACAAACAAACAGACAAAACACAAAGTTTGCAAGCTTTGTAGTTGATTAAATGTCCTTTGACCAGTATCTGGTCACTTGGAGTGCCTCTGGTGTTGCTGCAAGAAGGTCCTCCATTGTACATGTAGCAGGACTCAGGTTGCATTGCAGCAGGTGGTCAGTGGTTTGCTCTTCTCCACATTCGCATGTCGTGGATTCCACTTTGTAGCCCCATTTCTTGAGGTTGGCTCTGCATCTCGTGGTGCCAGAGCGCAGTGTGTTCAGTGCCTTCCAAGTCGCCAGTTTTCTGTGTGCCCAGGGGGAAGTCTCTCATTTGGTATCAGCCATTGATTGAGGTTCTGGGTTTGAGCCTGCCACTTTTGGACTCTTGCTTGCTGAGGTGTTCCAGCAAGTGTCTCTGTAGATCTTAGAAAACTATAGTCTTTATGGGATTATTCAACATTATGTTTGCTGATTGCTTTTATAGCATGTATTGGGGTTTATCTTTTCAAAGATTATGTCCATAACCTTATGTTGCATCAGTGAAAAACAGTGCCCATTATAACTGAATGAAAAGGGCATCAATTCATCCACTGGATGCCCATGATCTATGACTTCCAAGTTGGCACTGGTACCAACAGTTTTACCTGCAAAAACAATAGGCTATCACATGTTTTTTTTTAACAAGACTGAGATTTCATACCTACAATATATGATGTCCCTCTGAACAAAGTGGGCCTTGCTTACAAGTAAAGATTGAAATGATTGTACATACAAACGGCCCTTGTGTTCCTAAACAAAACAACCCTCTTTTTAAACAAAATATATGTATATGAAAGAATGACAGACATCAAATGCAAGTAGAAAACTGATAAAATCCTACACAAAACACCCTTCAGCGTGTCATGTTCTCCCCACCATTATGGTGGTGTGTACCCTTTCTCCATTCTATGCAAGTAAACCCAGATTCTGAGCAAGGCTACACGGAGGGCCAGATGATAGCACAGATGGCAGATGACAAATCTGGCAAGGTTTGACAAGTGGAAATTGCTTGCTCTAATTGCTTGTCAAGTCCAGTACCTATGTTAGAGTTAAGGACTTAAGCTCAAGGCGAAAACAACACCAGAGCAAAATAAGGGAAAGGCTGGTGGACACAGAGAGGGAGGGAGGGGAGGACAGCTTGTTTATACCCAGCCTAAGGTGGAACGATGGACTTGGCAAAGCCTGAAGTGGTTGTAGCTACTTAAACACATGATGTAGTCCCTGCAGCATATTTTTACAGTGATGCAGCCATTAAACATAACAGCACAGTTACAGATGGGCTATAATGCAGAAAACAATTGGTGACCAAGAAAGAAATGTGCCAAATGGCCATATGTAGTTAACATTTCATTGCCAATATCATGAAATTTAGCATATCTCTTCCATTTCTAGTCATAGAATAGAATATGGCACATAGGTAGCCCAACATCTGGATCAAATATATTCAAGCTCCAAGCAATAGTGTGGATAATAGTTTCAAAATAGTCAGACTTCACAAAGAGGTAGCATTCCCAATGCTTACTGATATCACTGCTTCCCATGCCATGGAAATAAAATTTTCACCTGGTATCCATTGATTTGGCAACCTTTGATATAACCATGTATGGCTTGAAAATAGTCTTTCTCTCCCCCGCAAAAAAACCCTGAAAGGAAACCTTGATTCTTTTTCTATTTTATATAAGAGAGACTGTTTTGTTACACCATTGTATATAATGGAACTTGAGCTTCCATGGATTTTGGTATTCACTGGGAAACCTGGACCAAAACTCCTCTAAATAACAAGGGCCCAAGCTAATGTACTCATTCATTCATTTCCTAAATAATCTAGTTCTTCGGATACATTTTTGTTTTATGAAGCAGGTGTCTCTGACACATCTTCTTTCTGGTTTTAATTTTACTGCTGTGGTTAATCTAAGGGATGGAAACTGACTGTCTCAATTTGATGTTTCTCCAGTCTTCACACCCATACATCACTTTGTGTAATTTTAAGCTTATTCCATTAAAAGTAAAATGTGGGTTTTGCATCTTTAAATTCTATGATTTTCTTCTATATATATTTTTATGCATACCACATTTATTCATATAATAAAAGTGAAAAAAGTGAAAATGTGTATGTGTGTATGCTGCGGAGGTGTCCACTTCCACAGACAGGCTCCCCCCTCCACAAACAGCTTTAACACACAGTGCTGAGGAGCCACCAAAAGCACTCCCTCCAAGGACATTTCAGGTTATAGCAGGCACCATGACTATGTCTCCCAACCCCTGCCAGCAACCTCCCCAAACACCATACTTCCCAACACCCAAGTGAAGGCTTCAATTCAGGGACAATTTCATCCTAGATATTCTTCTTTTCCCCTGAATAGACATTCCAGGGTTCCTTTCTCTCTCCGTGGGTGTGGAATTTGAATGACCCTGCTCACTGCCACTCACATAACCCTTTCCTACCCACTCCTATAGCATGCAGCAAATAGGAATTGATCAACAATTGAACAAGAGGTTTGGGGGCAACTGACTGATTTATAGGAGTTGTAGTTTACGTATATCCAGAGAGTACTGTGAACCAAACCAATGATGGATCTGGACCAAACTTGGTACACAAACTCAATATGGTCAACTGTGCATACTGCTGGGGTTTAGGGGTGATTGCCCTTGGATCTGGGAGTTGTAGTTCACCCATGTCCTGAAAGCACTGCACCCAGCTGACATCAGATCTGGACCAAACTTGGCACACAGACCAAGTTTGAATACTGATGGGGTTTGAAGTGAATGATCCATGATTTTGGGAATTGCAATTTACTCACATCCTTTTGCATTTTCTGATGAGAACATTCATTAAAAAACACAGGAAAAACTGGCTTTTTTCTAAGAAATAGAGTTACAAATTACCAAACTGATATGACTTAATACTCCAAAACAAACAATTCCTTTTATCAAATAACCAGGACACCATCGGATCCCAAAGCTAATGTATCATAATGGTGTGATTCTGGGATAGAACGCCCTCTGACTTGCAAACCTTGAAAGGTAAAAAAGAGTCATTTTGGCAAAATCTAAAAAACACCAACATTATTTTCTATCTCTTGATCAACCATTCTTCTCTGTATTTGCAGGAATTGCATTATATCATGTCTTAACTTTTATTGACAAGAACTTAAAGCAGATGACAAAGCTGAAAAGTGACAGGGTTGGCCCCTTCCTGCAGATTTGGTGAAATCAAAAGGCAAAGTCCAGGATCTCACACTTTCTATATTGTCCACTGAGTAGTTTTAGGGTAAGAAGTGCCCCCAAACAGCACCATTTGGGGGGGGGGGATTAGGTGTCTTTGGGAGACACTTGGTAGCCTTCAAGGGCCACAAAAGTGAAGTCCAAGGGTCACATGAGTCCAATGCAATTTGCCTATGCTTGCTGTACTGTAACATGCTCCAGATGTTTCTGGATCCCCATCTATTCCATGGACAAGAGTGGGGGATGTTGGAAGTTAGAATCCCAGAGCATTTGGAGGGCCGCACATTCCTCATTCTCACTTTTGATGACAAAAAATGTAAAACTGTTCCGAACACCATCACATACGAAATTATGCTTTTATTTTTCAAAGCATCCAGGCTGATAGAATTTCAGATTTTCTTTTCATATGAGAGACCTGCTATAACAATAGAGAAGAACTAGAAAAACAAACCTAAAAAAACCTCTTGAGGGAAACTAGGAGACTGACTTTGCATGAAATGTCACAAGATGAAAGGCAGTAGTTGCAGAGAGTGTATTGCTTAACTTCAAATTTACAAATTGGATATTTGCAGTTAGGGGAGACTTCACAGGATTTCAAAGGCAATCATATACAGGCTATACAGAGGGTATGGTTGCATGTAGCACAAGACTGGGAATCATGTCACACTCTTGATCTTTTGTACTGCAAGTCCCAGCATTCTTCATGCTTAGCTGTGCTAGGTTGGATTGCTAGGAGTTGCCATCCATCAACATCTGGAGGGTCTTGTGATTTCTACTAATGTTGCTGCATGTTTCCCCTTAGTTTCTGCTATGATGAATATACTGCTTTTATTTTTATACATCCCATTGAGTCCAGATTCACTTTTTAAATTTCTCCATTATTATGTATTATCTCAGCTGATCTTCAGAGAAACAGATGAACTGATTTTCTGAAATCCAGCTGTGGCAGCTGTAACCAAGGGACTTCTACAATTCTTTCTTGATTGCCCAAATTGCTGCCATGTTATATTGTCAATTTCTAACTGGCACATATTATTGCTCACATTAATAGACCATTTCCATGAGCTGAAAAGGAGAAAATAAGCTGCTGATTTTAAAATGTCATACTGAGTGCTGCGGCAAAGCAGAAGCAGGCCTTACATGACTAGTTTGAAGTAATGGTGTCCTCAAATGTTGGACAGAACATGGGTAAAAAGGCATGTTGTTAGCAGCCTCAAGTTGTCTCCACCCCCACCCCCCCTTACATGATCTGAAAAAGCAGTATACTAGTAGACAAATGTATAGGCTGTCTAAAAACAGTCTTCATTCTATCAGGAAGCTATTTGAGTTCTCATTCAAGACAAGCGTCCCATTTGTTTCACAGTCAAGAAATATGCATCTTTGGCTACCATGATTTTCCTCCTTACTTTTAGGAAGCTTCAGATTGGAAATAATTGATCCACAGATACAATCGTGTTGTCACTGTCATGTGCCATCAAATTGACTTTCAGTGACTGTCTCCTAGGGTTTTTGTAGCATGATTTATTGAGAGGAGGCTTGCATTGCCTTCTTCTAAACAGTGCACTTGGACTGTAGAATAAATGCAATTTGACACTACACTAATTGCATTTTATTTATCATGCCAGAAGTAAACCAAGAGTACAGTTGTGATGTATTTAAAAACGCAAACAAGGTTCAAAAATTGGTATTATATTAAATGTCCTTTGACCAGTAGCTGGTCACTTGCAGTGCCTCTGGTGTTGCTATAAGAAGGTTCTCCATTGTGCATGTGGCAGGGCTTAGACTGCACTGTAAAAAGTGGTCTATGGTTTGCAATTCTCCACACTCGCATGTCATGGGCTCCACTTTGTGGACCCATTTCTTAAGGTTGGTTCTGTATCTTGTGGTGCCAGAGTGCAGTCTGTCCAAGTCACCCAGTCTTCTGTCTGCCCAGGAGGGAGTCTCTCATTTAGTATCAGCCATGGCTTGAGGTTCCAGGTTTTAGCCTGCCACTTTTGGACTCTTGCTTGCTAAGGTGTTCTTGTGAGTATCTTTGTAGATCTTAGAAAACTATTTCTTGATTTAAGGTGTTGGCCTGCTGAAAAGGGGATGGGCCAGAGATGTTACTGCCTTGGTCCTTTAATTGTTGGCTACTTCCCGGCAAATGTCAGGTGGTGCAATAGTATAATTGCAGTATAATTTCTCCATTGGTGTGGGATGTAGACATTCTGTGATAATGTGGCATGCCACATCCACTGTTTTAACATGGTGTTCCACACTGTGAATGCATATTCAGCAGCAGAGTAGCAAAGTGCAAGGGCAGATGTTTTCACTGTGTCTAGTTGTGATTCCCCAGGTTGTGCCAGTCAGCTTTTATATGATATTATTTCTAGAGCCCACTTTTTGCTTGATAGTCAAGCAGTGCTTCTTGTAAGTCAGAGCATAGTCCAGGGTAACTCTCAAGTATTTTGGTGTGCTGCAATGCTCCGGTGGGATTCCTTTCCAGGTAATCCTCAGAGCTCAAGATGCTTGTCACTTCTAAAAGTGAAAAGCACACATTTGTGTTTTAGATGGATTAGGAATCAGCTGGTTTCCCCTGTAATAGTCAGTAAGAGCACCTAAAGCTTTGGAGAGCTTCTGTTCAACCATTTCAAGGCTCCTTGCTTGGGTGGTGATGGCACAGTTGTCAGCACAGATGAAACTATCTGTCCCTTCTGGCAGTGGCTGATCATTTGTGTAAATGTTAAACATTGATGGAACAAGCACGCTCCCCTGAGGCAGGCTGCTCTTCTGTTTTCGCCACCTGCTTCTCTGGTTCTGGAATTCAACAAAAAAGCTCCTGTTTTGTAGCAGATTTCGTATGAAGTGGGTGAGGTGTTAGTCCTTTGTGATTTTTTTTCAGGAGAAGATGATGATATCCAGCGTCATAGGCTGTTGACAGGTCTATGAAGACCTA
The DNA here is from genome assembly GCF_025583915.1 of Anolis sagrei ordinatus. Lineage (NCBI taxonomy): Eukaryota > Metazoa > Chordata > Lepidosauria > Squamata > Anolidae > Anolis > Anolis sagrei. The sequence continues at coordinate 175,391,400 of NW_026844366.1, read as the reverse complement.
ATACCATGGCCTAATGTTATGGAATCATGGGAGTTGTAAGTTTTGGAAAGCATTTGTTTTTCTCTGACAAAAAGTATGGGTTTTTCACCAAACTTCAACTCCCTGGACTCCAAAGCATTGAGCTATGACAGTTAAAGTGGTGTCAAACTACATTCATTCTACAATGTAAATGCATCTTAAGACAGTGTGACTCTGGCAAAGTTGTTTAGCAGGTTTGTTGAGACTCATTGGCAAGATCTGTTCAGAGGGATTTGTCATTGCCTTTCTCTGAGGCTGAGAGAATGGGACAAAACGGGTTTTCATGACTAAGTGGAGATTTCACTTGGACAGCGTTATCACAAAGGCCAAGGGAAGTGTCTTGTGAAGGAATGAGTGGGGCAGTGGAACAAATCTGTTATCCCACGTGCAGCTCCCTTTCAGCAATGCTTTCCCCATCACATATGGGAAGCATTGCCCTTCTGGGGAGGATTCATGCTGGCTCCACTGGAGCCTCCTGTGTTGTGAGAGAAGTGTCCAAGGATGCTTCCAGCCCGGTTCATGATGGGACCTCTGCTGGAGGTCACATGGTAGAGGGCTCTATCCCCAAAATATGCTGTAAGTGTCGTAGGATCCTGAATTTGGTAAGCGTGATGAGATCATTAGTCTCCCAGAGTCATAGTCCAGCATTCAAACCACTAGACTACAGTGTCTCTCTGCTTTAAGATTGTGACCCTTGCAATCTTTCTAAAGGGACAGCTTGTGAGGTTGTACTGAAGGTGCTAATGAAATGTGTGCAGTTTTGCAACATTTACCTGGGACTACTGAGCATGTGTGTCTTTCACTTGTACAAATCAATCAATTTCAGTTCATAAAGTCTCATAAGAAAACGGTTATGAACACATAACAGTTGTGTATGAAATGGATCTGTGTTGTTTAGTGGATGCAGGAGAGTACATTTTCAGTTCTCATTTCATAAATGGACTTCTGAAATCAATGGACCTTTGTCTTCTGAGCAATGTCTTGTGTATATACCGCCTGATTGTCAAATCGATTGTCAAATCAAAGTCGTGCTACACTCAGGCAGGACCTCATGTAGAGAAACTCAAATTATAATCTTTTTCTAAAGCCCTGTTAAATAAGATTTAGTTTTCTATTTTAAAAAGACTCTCGTACGCACACAATACAAACAAGCTCTAGTAATTTAAAATGAATTCTGAGGTTTTGATGTGTTCCGGAGAGTAGGAGAGTTGAACACTGGATGTACTGTTGCAGCAAGTAAAGATGTAAACACAGAACAAATCTTGGTCTGAAGAAAGCGTGTAACTGAAACAACTAGAAATTATTGAAATTTTGGAATAGAAACAAATTTCTATTTTGATAAATATTTCAGTATGTAGTTCTATTTTGCCTTTTATTTTATTTCCCTCCCTCTCTTGTGCATAGTAAAATTGAGAATGTGTGCTTTATGATAATAAAAACAAAGCAATGTCAATAAGGATCAGCGTTTTTTGCTCTTAATGATGCACCAAAGCAACACCTTTGAAATGAGATCTGTTATGCTGCCTAGAAAGCTTTAAGATAGATACAAGGCATGGTTATAGCTCCAAATCCTATCAGCCTCGTTTTAAATGCATAAGTAGAATAAAGAAAGAAAATATGTTGAAGACACACCTGGGTTACCTTGGCCTTGGTGGATGTATGCTGGAAGCAATCATAATATCAGTTCAGGTATTTTTATTTCAAGTATCAATTTTCAAAGATTTCATTCTGCATGACTGAATCTGAATGTATTCTGAATATATCATTGGTTACATTTTGATTTTAAAAATATGAGTTTCCAAGTCTGGCTAAGATTTCTCATGTTCAGACTTCATTGTCTGCCATTTTACTTTTTAATCATGATGCACTTTGAGCTAGAAGTATTTTGCTATATCTCTCTGTGAGAATCTAAGGACTTTATCACACAAAGCTACTATTGTACTGCAGTTGTGCTGTCAAAAATAGCAGATAAATACCAGGATGAGCACCTTTAATATTGCACCTCTCTTCCTTTGCACTATTGCATGCGTTTGACAATCCATGCTTGAACTTTCATATGGCCCCATAACCCTGCCTTCCCACACATCTACTGCTCTGTAATGTGTGTGTGAGAGAGCAATTTTGCAGTTTCAGCAATGAATAACAAATATATAACTGTAATTGTTAAAATGTTGACGAAGTACAAACATTTTTGGGAATAATGAGGAGGAGATAGGGAGGATCTCACACCCTGATGTCACTTTACTCATAGCATAGACCCATGGCACCAATGTGAGTGACAGGAACACAAAGAGGCTGCAAGCTATTTTTACCTATTAGTACAGTGGTTTTCAACCTGTGGATCCTCAGATGTTTTGGCCTTCAACTCCCAGAAATCCTAACAGCTGGAAAACTGCCTGGGAATTCTGACAGTTGTAGACCAAAACACCAGGGGACCCACAGGCATTAGTAGTAGGAAATGAATAAATTGCAGGGATACAGGAGACCAACACTGTGTTATGCACAGTTTTGTGCTTCAGTGCAATCTTTCCTGCCTCATGTGATAAAATCCTAAATGTTCCCTTACTTGTTGTCAAGATGTTTGCCAGACAATAAGAACTTTTCTATCTCTTATGACCTCATCACACAGATGACCCCCCCCCCCCCTTTCTCAGGTGCCATTTCTCCAGCTTCCATGGGGGAAGTATACCATGAGGGAAGCCACGTCGAAGCAATAGCTTCCCAAGTTAGGAGGGAAGCATCCTACAATGCTTCCACTCTGGCTGGGGGTGGAGCTTTGACAGGACATTGTATGATGGGTAGTGTGTTCCTCCATTGCTTGGACTGTCCCTTTAGTGTCCTAGGACACCAAAAAAGATAAATGTGATGAGGTCCTATATTTTTCCAATACACATTCAGAGAGCTTATGAATTGATAACTATGCTAAAGATATTGTTCAGCAATTTCCAGTTGCTTGGGACATTTTCTGTGCCTATCTCAAGCTTATGTAGGTGAAGTGAGAGGATTGCAAAGGGGTAGGAAAAAACTCCCTGCAACTTTGGAACAACATCCAGGAGAAATAGTGAAAATAATTGTCTCTGAACTGCCTCCCTCATCTGCTAGTTCCTTACTTTCAGGGTGCTTGTTTTTTAATACCACTTATAGAAACTTTCCAAAAGCAGTGTTCAGAAAAGTTACCTTTCTTAGAACGTCTTCAGATGCAGGGTTCCCCCGTTTCTACACACTTTAAAAACCTTTTAAAATTGGAGTCCCATTGAACCCATCAAATGACACAAGACTACTTCCAGTATTTCCCCATGGGACACCATCTTTAAAACATTTTAAACTGTGCAGAAACTGAGGTTTTTGGGTTCATGGAACAATTATCTCCAGAGGTCCCAATAAATGCAAAAAATGGCTAAAATTGCTTATTTTAATGTGGGATGGGAACTCTCAGATTTCCCTTTTTAGATTTTTGTAATGACTTAAACTATGGGCATTCCTGTGGGTGGTCTCGATGCTCCTTTTCTTGCTATTAATTGCTGTTGTATAAAATGTTTATGGTAATTTTTGAAAAATAATTTATTCTTCAGGAATTACACAATTTCAGTATATTACCAGTGTGATGTAGCTATATTTACTTCATTTTTTATACTTGAGATTTCCCAATTTCAACATAGCATGTTAATTTTGAGCTTTCCCTTTTATATGATAAATAATTGGAAATACCAGGGATAGTCTTTCTCAAAGCCCTGGAGAAATGTACAAATTTGTAATTGGACTTTAATTTTTTAATTGATTATCTAAGTTACATATCAAACATCTGACAAATGTAATTATAATATTAATGATAATATAATGATTTCCACAATTTTGAAGTTTCATATATATAATGCAGAATGGTTGGAGAATACACTTGATAGAATTTGGAGGATTTCTGTAGAAAATTGTGTGTGATGGGGGAGAATATATTATCAGTTTTTCTTAAAATTGAAAGAAATGAAACACTATGATAAGAATATGATTCCCTCCACTTTCTACCCCAAATTGGGTGAGTTCATTAAAATCTGCCAGCCAGTCTTATTTTTCTCCATCCAAATGAAATTTACAAATGTGATTTTCTGGTGATTCCTTCACTCCACTCCATGACTGAGTACCATTGCATCTATATCGTCCCACTTTTTTAAATTTATTTTTACAATGTTTTACATTTTTGACTAAAAAATGCCATTTTATTCCTTTCCACAAACATGAGGTGATTTGGGCTTTGATTGCAGTTCTTGAAAGGGAAGCAATATGCTTTCTTTTAGGGCCAAGAGACAGGAGAACATATTGTTGGAAAAGGTTGTATGAAACTTGCGGTGATAGTCTCCCAGGGAACCTTAATGACTCTGACCTCCAGTCGGGAATCTGACACGATTCTCAATTGAAGCCAGAATGCCTTTGTAATTATAAATATGGCCTGTGTTTTTGCAGCACTGCAGGTATCATTTTTACATGCTTAGCTATATCTTCCAGGTTCTCCCCTCTGGAAAGGAAACAGTAGTGTCACACTTTCTGATTATAGCCACACATATTAATTAGAGAAGGGTTTTTTCTCCACCTGGCAGTTGAAACTTCTCACTAGATAACTGCTGGATTTTTGCTTCCCTTGATTGTATCCTTTCTCAGAAGTGAAGTTGTCAGTAAATGAGATTATAATTTCTCCTTAATGCTCTGCCTGTATTTTAGCATTTTGCTCCAAAGTGTCATGAATTGCAGAGAAAAAAAAATAGACAACATTTTTCCAAACCAATTCTCAAAATTTTTAAAGAGGAACAACTAGGAGGAGAAAACAGACACTGGGAGATTTTAATAGCAGTCAAAAAAGTGAGAGAGTCTGGATGTTCCACATTGGGACAGTTGGGGTGGGATGTGCTTTTGCCTTGTATTGATCTCCCTTTAAGGAAAGCTTGCAGAGGAATCAGCTGCCCAACACTTTTACTAAGTGTGAAATCTATGCATGAATCTCAGGACTAACTTTCCTGGACAAGATGTGGAGTCAACTATATTTTGACAGGATATTCCTCAACCACATAATATCAACACTGTGTAAAACAGTTATTTGAGCACTTAGCAGCTGATACTTTTACTAGGCTCTCCAGATTGTGTGGAGTTGTGAGAATGTTGAGTCATATGCTGAATTTTAAGTGAGTGAAATCCACCATGGGATTTTTAGGCAGAGATGCCCATGTTAGTTTTTTTCCCCCTCAAGGTATCTCAGCCACAAAATGAAAAAAGAAATATGTTTAGCTCTTCTTGCTTCCTGACTGTTCTGATACCGTGTATTGTAATTATTTGATTGGAGTGTAAAATTGTTGTAACAGATTACAGTTTCCAAATACTGGTGGTATGGTTATTTGTGTAACCATAGATTACAATGCAATCCCTTTTGCAGTGTTAGAGCTGACAGTGTTGGGGTGGGGATGGCTGAATTTCTTCCTCAGTTTATTCTTTTGATGCAAACAGGTGATAGGGTTGATGCTTACTAATATTACATAGATTTGTTTAACTCATAATTCAGTCTTCTTTGCCCATCTGCTTCCAAAATAAATTAAAATAATGATTGCTGATGTACCCTTTTGTTTTGCTTGTTCAGGCTTGCTCATGTGTGAGGACAGACTGGGCACAATATACATTTGAGACATTAAAAAACCTATGGTACTTTACTATGCATTTCTCGGCCTACTCTACATTGACTTCTATATTGCCAGGAACAAGTCTTACAAATTTCTGGGTTTAGGCTAGAGCTGCACATGAGATATGGTGGTAAAAATGCAGAGCGATCCCAGCTTAAATGTGTAGGTTTGTTGCCCACATCAGCTGCTGCCATCTCCTTTCTGTGTTAGGAGCAGCAGAGTAAGGATGTTCAAAACACCACAAAGCCAACTCCTCATTTGCTTGTTTGTTAGTGTTTATCGGCCAACAGTGTGTGCATGTAGTCAGCTAGTTCCATTTTGAACTGAGAACTTCACCATCACCAGACTCGTAGCCAGGAGTCTGAGTGAAAGAGGGTCTACCCTAGCAAACCTTTTGTATTGTTACCCCAATACCCCCATGCATATGGGATATATTGAGTATGGTGATCAGATCATGATATGAATAAACATAACAGTTTAAATAATGCACCAGTAAGGCCTTCTCGTGGACCACCATGAGAATTTGGGGGGGGGGGGGGCTGAAGCCCCTCAAGCCCCCCCCCCTCCGGCTACATGCCTGACCATCACCAAGTTGGGAGTGCAGTTCTGATTTATATCAGAAGTTCACATCCAGTGATCAGACCTTTGGGTGCTGAATGGCCATTTTTGCCATTCAGTTGTTATTTTGGTTGGTTTTCAGGAAGGTCTCTACTCTGGATAGTACACGGCTGGGAGACCACCAGCAATGCCAGGTGCTGTAGGCTGTGTTTCAGAGGAAGAAACTGACAAAACCATCTCCAAGTTTTCCTTGCCTTAGAAAATCCTGTGAAATTCATGGGGTCTCTATAAGTCAACTGATAACTTAAAGGTGTGTTCACAAACTTGCAGTTAGTGTTGCTGGCAGATCAGGGAAGGGCATTTTCTTACTCCAAATGTCGCTTTTTGTGCCATTAAAAAGCAAGCAAAAATAAACAGTGAAAGGTATACAATTTATGGTTTGTTTTTTTCCAAGGAAAAACAGAACGTGAGAATAGAGCTAGAAGCTTTGTTAATCTATCATTGTGAGACTGTTTCTAGGGATGGATTCATAACAGTATTTACTATGAGTTGGTCCTTATAACAAACATAATGCATGGTAGTGTTGGTTTCCTGGATAGACAAGAATGATATACCAGATTTACTCAATTCTAATGCTCACCTTTTTTGACTAAATTCCCTTCCCAAAATTAGGGGTGCATTAGAATTGTGTAATATGGTAACCACTTTTTTGGATTTCAGGGTTTTGAAAATTGAGGTGCACATTAGATTTGATGGTGCATTATACTCGAGTAAATACGGGTAGCTATGTGACAGAAAGTTATACATGATGTGCAGTTTTGTGAACATAAGATCATCTCATATATCAATTACTATTATATATCGGAGCCCTATACTTTCAGAGAAGGCATAAATACAATTTGTTACAATTCAACTGTAGCATGTGCTGCCTTTGAAATACTACTTTTGATACTATTTCCGCAGAGGGCATTAATGTAGATCACAAAAGTACAGTGAATCTTACTCTTTTTTAATATAAAATTTCATTCTATTCTTGAAAATGTAGGCGAAGTTTCAGAAGCAGGTATTATTCATCATTTTGACATGCTACAGGCTGGATGATTTCCTAAACCAAGAAATTGAGAGATCAATTTCTGACATTTTTTTCTTCTTTCTAAATGAACTTGCTGGATCATGGGTAATATTTGTTTTAATGATCTTTTTTTCCGGAAATAATACAAATAAGGATGCATGGGCTTTGGGAATCAATTATACTTTGTACACAACGTCTGTTCATAGTTGTTGTTTTGCTTCTATATTATATTTATATGAGATCTAATCATTTATTTACTTCATTCTCTCTTTTGTAAACTTTTGCAGTTTGTGCTGGCACTGAAAACAAGCTGAGCTCGCTGTCTGATCTTGAGCAACAGTATCGGGCACTGCGCAAATATTATGAGAACTGTGAGGTGGTAATGGGAAACCTAGAGATCACCAGCATTGAACATAATCGAGATCTCTCTTTTTTACGGGTAAGTCTTATCTGCTTTCATTGAAAATATAAGTGAGCAGACATTTGCTATCATATTGACATGGAGGCTCACAGGGATTTTTAGGTAGTGCTGCAGTGCCAAACTATACGGCTAGAGATTTACTTATTCCTTTTCGTCTCTGGCAATGTCTCTGTCATAAGTTTCTATTGTGTTTCAAGTTCTAGCTTGGAAAATACGCCTTTGGAGCAGTATACATATGCATCCATTTTTGTGTAACCATTGTCACCATCTATTGTGTATTTTATTGATAAGCCACATGTATAATTTTTTCCTAGATTGCTAGAAGTATTTTTGATACACATTAATTGTGTGGAGATGTCCTGATTAGAGGTGTGAAGACCTAGGAAAAAATAAAGAACAATATGCAGGGAATGTTTTTCCATTCGTTTTTCCATTTTTTGTAATTGCTAATACTTAACATTTGCGTATTTTCTCCTGGAATAGTCCATGAAATGTTTTGGAAAAGGTGTTCACATATATACTGCACCAAAATCAATTCTAAAAACTGTGTAAGAAGATGGCTTTTTATGTGCATCTGTGTACAGTATCAGATTACTCCTGGTTTTGGTTTTTTTACATTCATTTTATGGGAATAAGTGTGCTGCATCTCCTACCACTACAAAGTACTAGGAGAGACAAAATAGTCTGTTTGACTAATGTTGATTTTTATTTACTTATCGTGTCAGAAGCAAATTGAGAATACAGTTTAAAAGTATAGAAAAACCACAAACAAAGTTGAAAACTTGGCATTATACTAAATTTCCTTTGACCACTTGGAGTGCCTCTGGTGTCACTGTAAGAAGGTCCTCTGTTGTGCAGTGCCAGGGCTCAGACTGCATTGTAGTAAGTGATCTGTGGTTTGCTTTTCTCACACCCCATGCTGTGGACTCCACTTTGTAGCCCCATTTCTTAACTCTGCATCTCATGGTGATAGAGCACAGACTGTTCAGCACTTTCTAAGCCACCCAGTCTTCTGTGTGCCTGGGGAGAGTTTCTCATCTGGTATCAGTCACTAATGTTGATGATTTATTCTATTTTATGTGAGCATTTTGACAATTCCTCACAGTAACAAAACCAAAGAAGTCTCTTACAGATTGTGCTGTAAAAGGTGCTTTTGGAGTGTAACCATTCGCTTTTGGAGAGTAACCATTCAGTCTTATATTGCCACTCCCCCTCAACGTTTGTCTCTATAGTATACTTTCCCCCTCCTATATGAAGGTCCTTTTCATGACCCCATTTTTGGTGAGCTTCTCTCCTACAAACAATCTGCTCCATCTCTATTTCACCCCGAGTTTTTAGCTTTTAGTATTTTATCCTGTACATGCGGCCCGCTCATTGTCACTGTGATTGTGAAGGATTTTATTGTAATTTTATATTGTTTACTGTATTTTTATGAATTTTACTATGCTGTTGTTTTGTGTTTTGATTTGATTTGATTTTATTGTATTGCATTGATGGGCTTGGCCTAATGTAAGCCATCTCGAGTCCCCATTGGGGAGATGGTGGTGGGGTATAAATAAAGGTTGTTGTTGTTGTTGTTGTTGTTGTTGTTGTTGTTGTTGTTGTTCGTGTTTTGCTTACAGTTCAGGATTTTGTAGTTCCATTTGTAATTAAAAAAACAAATACTCATTTGGTAATTATATGTTGAATGCATACAATTTCCAGTATCTTTGACAGGATAATTTTATGCCAGCCTATGATAACTAGAGATACGTTGCTTTTATTTTCCTAAAATAATATCTTGATTTAAAATCTGAAAAAGTGCCCTAAGGTTACATTTTTCATTCCCACTCCTAAACTATTTGCTCCCTCTTTCTGAAAAAATCAGTTTTTTCTCTATGAGTTCAGAAAATCTTGCACTTCTGGTGAATACATATACATTGAAGCTTTAGCAAAAACTGTGAATCCCTGAACCAAATCTGAGAGATACCAAATTGCCTTGTCTGAGGCAGTTTAGAAACACAGTGATATGTTATAGAGGAACAGAACCAGCCAGTAGAGTAGTTTATGGAATTCAGTTTGATCCAGTGGCTGAGCAGACCTCATTCCCAGCTCTTATTGGCTTTCCAGGAAAACGGGTTTCTTTATATGGCACATACTTATATGTGTGCAAGTGTATAGGCTGCCTGTCATATTTTCCATCAACTTCAAGCTTGCTGTGCTTATTTTTAAAACCAGATGCCTTTTGGTTGTCGCCTGCTCAATAAAAGCTTCACTGAAATATTATTTGAGGTTGATAAACCCAATTAAACCAGAGCGGCAGATGGCAAATACACAGAACCTCTCTGTGTTCTTTTTTTTTTTTTTGGTAGTAGCAGTTAGTAAAGATTTCACGTATGTGTTTATTTTTACCTGAAACTGCCCCCCTCACAGATGTCTAGGCGAAAAATAGCAGCACTAGTTAATGTGATAAATTAGAGCCATTAAAACGGGAAGCAAAACAGAGAAATAGTGTTTTTGTAAGGAGGGGAGAAAAGAAATACAAGGTGGCATGTTTATGCTAATAATTTGACATTCATTAGCTTGAGGGTGCTACTTATCTCATCTTTTTTTTTTTTTAAAAAAAAACATCTTAATGACCCAACAAAGGTGGCAGATGGGATGTAACCAAGAACCCAACTACTTGACACCGTTAACATGCAAAATTATGAAATTATTGCTGTTCTTTTGGAAGCTCTCATATCTTATGATTGCACTTGCTTTCCTATGACATAAAATGTGTTTCAAGTGTGCTACTTCCACTCCTTCTGAAGCATCTTGAAATATGCATATCTGTTTACAGAAGCCATAGACAAGAAGGGCAGGAAGATGGATATAAAGAACGGGAGACTATACGTTCAGTTCAATGTGTCACTCGTGAAATGACTAAAAAATTGGTCGCAGCAGCAGCAGCTGGGGATTCCCTGCCATTGAGTGAATCTGTTGAGTCTAAACTCCAAAACGAGCTCTCCATGGTCATAGACCCTACCTCAAAATAGATTAAGCTCCCTGGCCAGATCCTTTAAAGCAGTGGTTCCCAACCTGTGGGTCTCCAGTTGTTTTGGCCTACAACTCCCAGAAATCCCAGGCAGTTTACTTGCTGTTAGGATTTCTGGGAGTTGAAGGCCAAAACACCGGTCTCCTGATATGGTAAACTGGTGTAACCAGGATGGCGGTCCCTCTGGATTGAAGGTGGTGCTGTTGAACGCCAGATCTGTCAATGGAAAAACAACTTTCATCCAAGACTTAATCCTGGATGAGCGGGCAGATCTGGCGTGCATCACGGAGACCTGGTTGGACGAAGCGGGAGGCGTGAATTTGACCCAGCTTTGCCCACCAGGTTTTTCCGTGCAGCACCAGCCGAGATCCGGAGGGCGGGGAGGCGGGGTTGCAGTGGTCTATAGAAATTCCATCCCTCTGACCAGGGGCCCCATCCCGCAGTCAACAAATTTTGAATGTGTCCACTTGAGGGTGGGTGACCGGGACAGAATAGGGATTCTGTTAGTGTACCGCCCACCTCGCTGCACTACAGTCTCCTTACCTGAGCTAGCGGGGGTGGTCTCAGGACTGGCATTGGAATCCCAGCGCCTCCTTGTGCTGGGGGACTTCAATGTCCATGCAGAGGCGGCCCTTTCAGGAGCGGCTCAGGACTTCATGTCTGCCATGGCAACCATGGGGCTGTCCCAGCAAGTATCTGGCCCCACTCATAGTGCAGGACATACATTGGACTTGGTTTTCTGCCAGGGATGGGAGGAAGGTGGTGGGGTCGAGGAGCTGACCATCTCTCCGTTGCCATGGACCGACCACTTCCTGGTCAGATTTAGGCTCACTGCGCCCCCTAACCTCTGCAGAGGTGGAGGACCCATTAAGTTGGTCCGCCCCAGGAGGCTTATGGATCCGGATGGATTCCTGATGGCTCTTGGGGAGTTTCCCGCCGCCTCGGTAGGTGATCCTGTCGAGGCCCTGGTCACTCTCTGGAATGGGGAGATGACTAGGGCAATAGACACGATCGCTCCGGAACGCCCCCTCTCAAGTAGCCGAGCTAAACCAGCTCCTTGGTTTACTGAGGAGCTGGCAGCGTTGAAGCGAAAGAAGAGGGAACTAGAGAGCGTGTGGCGTTCGGATCCGAGTGAGCCAAATCGAACACGGTTTGTGTCCTTTTTAAGGGCATATGCCGCGGCAATAAAAGCCGCAAAGAAGGCCTTCTTTGCGGCCACTATTGCGTCTGCAAAGAACCGTCCGGCTGAGCTGTTCCGAATTGTCAGAGGCCTTTTAAATCCCACCACTCAAGGTGGGAACCCTGACGATTCGACTTCTCGCTGTGAAGCTTTTGCTCAGTTCTTTACAGACAAAGTCGCTTTGATCCGTTCTGGTCTGGATACCATGTTAATGGCAGTCTCTGAGGATGTAACACGAACACCTGCTTGTCCAGTTTTGATGGATTCATTTCAATTGGTGAAACCCGAGGATGTGGACAAGATACTTGGAGGAATGAGGCCAACCACATGCATCCTGGACCCCTGCCCATCCTGGCTTCTAAAGGAGGCCAGAGGGGGATTGGCTGAGTGGGTTAAGGTGGTGGTTAATGCTTCCCTTCGGGAAGGCAAGATTCCAGCGAGCTTAAAACAAGCTATAATAAAACCGCTGTTGAAGAAACCATCACTGGACCCCACTAAATTCGACAACTATCGGCCAGTTTCCAATCTCCCCTTCTTGGGCAAAGTCTTGGAACGTGTGGTGGCCTCACAACTCCAGGTATTCTTGGTAGACACGGATTATCTGGATCCGGCACAGTCTGGCTTTAGGCCGGGGCATGGTACCGAGACAGCCTTGGTCGCCTTAGTGGATGATCTGCGCCGGGAGCTCGACAGGGGGAGTGTGTCCCTGTTGGTGCTGCTGGACCTCTCAGCGGCCTTCGATACCGTCGACCACGGTATCCTTCTGGGACGCCTCGCGGGGATGGGTCTTGGAGGTACTGTTTTGCAGTGGCTCCGGTCATTCCTGGAGGGTCGATCTCAGAAGGTGTTGTTGGGGAACACCTGTTCAACCCCACAACCATTGTCTTGTGGGGTTCCACAGGAATCAATATTGTCTCCCATGTTGTTTAACATCTACATGAAGCCGCTGGTGGAGATCATCCGGAGTTTTGGGTTCGGTGTCATCTGTACGCGGATGATGTCCAACTCTGTCACTCCTTTCCACCTGCTACTAAGGAGGCTGTCCAGGTCCTGAACCGGTGCTTGGCCGCTGTGACGGTCTGGATGAGGGCGAACAAATTGAAATTGAATCCAGACAAGACAGAGGTACTCCTGGTCAGTCGCAAGGCCGAACAGGGCATAGGGTTACAGCCTGTGTTGGATGGGGTCGCACTCCCCCTGAGGACGCAGGTTCGCAGCTTGGGTGTGATCCTGGATTCATTGCTGAGCCTGGAACCCCAGGTTTCGGCGGTGACCAGTGGAGCATTTGCACAGCTAAAGCTTGTGCGCCAGCTGCGCCCGTACCTTGGGAAGTCTGACTTGGCCACGGTAGTCCACGCTCTGGTTACATCCCGTTTAGACTACTGCAACGCTCTCTATGGGGTTGCCTTTGAAGACAGCTCGGAAGCTCCAACTAGTCCAACGCTCGGCAGCCATGATTTTAACAGGAGCGGAGCGCAGGGAGCATACAACCCCCCTGTTGCGCCAACTCCACTGGCTACCGATCTGCTACCGGGCTGAATTCAAAGTGCTGGCGTTGGCCTTTAAAGCCCTAAACGGTTCCGGCCCAAGCTACCTATCTGACCGCATCTCTGCCTATGAACCCACCAGGAGTTTGAGATCTTCCGGGGAGACCCTGCTCTCGATCCCGCCTGCTTCTCAAGCTCGGCTGGCGGGGACGAGAGATAGGGCCTTCTCGGTGGTGGCTCCTCGGCTGTGGAACGCCCTTCCTACGGACATTAGACTAGCACCATCTCTAATGGTATTCCGCAAAAAGGTGAAGACCTGGATGTTTGTGCAGGCGTTTGAGTAATTTAGTGCAATCTGGTAATGGAACATAGGAATGGAACAATGGACGACGAACTTGGACTACGCTTGGATGATGAGAAGATTGGGTACGGTTGTTTTTGTAATAATTGTGCATTGTAATTGCTTATTGGTAATTTATGGATAATGTGTTAAGTCAATTGTTATATGTTGTATGGAACCACTGCTGTTTCTACTGTTTCTACTGTTTGTGAACCGCTGTGAGTCGCCTTCGGGCTTGAAATACAGTGGTGTATAAGCAAAGTAAATAAAAAAATAAACAAATAAATAAATAAAAATGACAGGGCTTGTATTCTACACCAAGTCTTTTGGAGTTGCACCTGTACTTAGTTACTTACTTAAATGATCCCTCGCAGCCTGAGGGTGATGGTCCTCCAAGTGTAGTGACTTGATGGTGGGTGGCAGTAGAGCCCTACTCTTGATCTGCATGTTTTCCTGCAGTGAAAAGCGGTCCCGGTCAGGATTGGCTTGCCACATTTCTCCCTTTCACCCTCCATTCATGCTTCTTCAAATTCTGCATCACTGCTGGTCCCACCTGACCTCCAGTTTTAGAATTCAAGGGCCAGAGCTTCTCTGTTCCTGGTGTCTATGCCACAGTTTTTATGGTTGGCTTTAAGCCCATCTTTAAATCTCTTTTCCTGTCTATCAACATGTTTCCTGTTCTTGAGTTGGGAGAGGGTGATTCGGGTAGCTGTATTCCTACCTATGTGACCATATTGTCAAATTTGGAGTGTAATTTGGGGCTGATTTCTGATTACTGATGCCTGAATCATATGGCTGTGCAAATTGTCCAAGTAGCAAAATATGACAGAACTTGTAATAGCGCCTGGACTTTTTCTTCTTTTACACTGGCATACACATTCTGTTATTGTATTCCTTTGAACGATAGCATTATAGCTTTTAAATGTGAACGGTCACCTTTTTGCATTTAAGAAAAATGCAGACTGTCTTATGTCATTCCAGTCTCTGAAGTGAAAAATGGATTCTTTTTTTTTCTGTTTCTATTCCCAGCATTAAAATGTTCCAAAGAGTCAGCATGGGTGATTTAGACATCTAACATGATTGGCCATAGGCTCTGACCAAGCACCCTCCCCACCTTTTTAAAAAGAGTCATTTAGCTGAGGAAGTCAGTAGAATAATCTCCATTCATTTTCTACATATGGTTTTTTCCGACAGTGTGGAATGAGGATGAGCTGGATCGCATCCTCTCTTTCTCTCTCTCTCCCTCCCTTCCTCTCTCGCAAATATGTACGACAAAGGCTTTTTTATTTCAACAAATTTAAAATGTTTATAGGCTCCTCAATGCAGTAAAAATAAAGATAAATGTATATGGATGAAGCAGGCATGTAGCCCGGGGGGGGGGGGAGGGCTTCAGCCTCCCCCCGAAATTCTCATGGTGGTTCGCGAAAAGGCCTTACTGGTGCATTATTTAAACTGTTATGTTTATTCATATCATGATCTGATCACCATACTCAATATATCCCATATGCATGGGGGTATTGGGGTAATGATACAAAAGGTTTACTAGGGTAGACCCTCTTTCACTCAGACTCACCCCCCCCCCCGAAACAAAATCCCGGCTACGGGCCTGGGATGAAGAAAACACCCCAGAAAACACCCCTGGGATGAAGAAAACACCTATCATGAGTAGAAACTTACTCATGATCGTGTGGGATTTTCTGGGATGTAGTTTAAGGACATCTGGCTGATGAATGACCTACCATTGTTTGGCTGTGAAAAACCGTCTAAAGTTTGAAAAAATAATTGAAAATATTTACTCTAACTTCAGACTAGAAATCTGATATCATTACTTTAAATATCACTCTATCATCTTGCCATCATATATTCCTTAACATAGCTCTGAATTTTCTTTGTCATGTTTCCTGTTGGTTTGTAGGTCTGCATCCATTGCAATAGAAAGTGATTGCTCTGTTTTTTTTGGCAATTGGCTTTAAAGACAGAATTTAAGAATTTATAATTGAGACAGCTTTGTTTTATGTAACCAAGTTTCAACATTTTGGTCAGAGTAACATAGGTGGAATAAGTGTCATGGTTTCCCTGCGGTTGATAAGAAATGCATTTGTAAGGTTAGCAAAGAAACATTACACACAACCTTTCAACTTCACGTTTCTGTGTGTTTCCCTCAATTTTTTTTAAAGCACTCCCATTCTATTTTCTCCTCTTTGGCAAAGGAAATGGAAGCTTTTAGATGCATTCAGAAATAATTCATTGGATTTGTAACAACCCTTCACAATTACAGGGTCTTAAAATAGTATGCTTTCAAAGCAGTTCGAGTGGCTCAACTGTAATGCTGAGATGGAGCGTTGTGGCCGTGACTTGACATGGGAGAGAATGTATGGACTTATCTGGAAGATTGTAAGTCTATGGCATGAAAAGTACACTGACTGAGTTGTATCTAAGCCTTCCATGGAAAGATTTTGGTATGTGTGTATTTTGAAAGTGTAGCAGACTATAGTTTCAGGGAGAAGACATATAAATGTTGGCACTACTTTTCAGTCCTATGCAGTTCTTTAGGACCAGGCAGGATACACTTCACCACACACATATCACAGCCATACTCTTTCCTTATCAGTAGGAAACCCCAAAACCCGACCAGAGTACTTTTAGGGGACACACTTACAACTCGGTGGCCTGTATTTCCTATACCCAAATATACAAAAAGTTAAGATTGCATATTGGAAGCTAAAGAAAGCCCTGATAATACCTGAAATAGACCCCACTAGAGAATATCAGGTATTGCAAAGCTATACCCAGGGGAAGGCAATGGAAACCTCCTCTGAATTAATCTTGAGAAAAATCAATACAAAATTAAGATTGAATTAAGCTTCATGGCAGGGGATTGTACTAGATGCCAGTGCAGTCTCTTCCCAATTTTATAATTCTGTGATTCTATGAATGTACATAACAATGACAATAACAACAACACAGCAAAACAACAACAATGTATATTACACCTTTGCCAGTGAAAATCAAGCTCATATGTCACTGTCCAATCCTTCTTGGCTGCCATCACTTTTTTCTTCTGCTGTGTACAACTGCAGTTTTATTTATTTTTTCTAGATGGAGTGAAAAGGGGCAGCATAAAGGGAAGGTAAAATCAAGTGTGAGCAGTGCTGGTATTTTGAAACTGTGTTTGATATGTTGGTATGCATGCCTGTCATTTCAGTACCAAGGAAAGCTAAATACACACTGCAGACCTCATCAGATGGAGTTTGTCCTCAGTTTTCTACATACTTAAAAGATGGAATCCCACAGATCCCATAAAATGATGAACAACCCATTCCATGGGACTCAATCTCTGTAACGTGTAGGAATGGATGGATTTTAAAGTTGGGTGAAAATTAATTTCACTCATCTCCCTGCACTTAGTATCACTTAGAAATAAGTATTTTTCCATGGGATGGGTATTGGTGCATCTGCCTGTTTTACGTCCATATTCTTTTTTTTTTAAATATCTTTATTGCAAAATTTTTTCAATACACATTTAAAACATCAATATTCTGACATTTCAGTGTGGATGTGCATGCGGGTGGACTTTTCATGCCCCTTGATTCTTGGGACGTCTATCCTCCTTTCTGTTTTTGTTGCTGCTGTAACTGCACAATCTTGAAACTTTGAAATTCTGCAATTTCACAATTTAAAATAACTCCAAACCCCTGTGATATGTGTACCCACCTGTGTGATGAGAAGTGAAGCACAGGGCTTGACTAGAAATGGGAGGAAACAATTATGTTTGATGGGAGCGAGTAAATTCAACCATCTTCTTTCAAGACTGAATGCTACAAAATGCCATGAGAAGAAGACAATTCCTCCCATTCCCCATTCCCCATTCCCCTTTGTGGAATGAAATCCTACAATGCCTCATGTTATGTCTCCAGCCATGTTTTAACCCTACACTGTGATTATAATCTTCAATGACCACTCAACCCGTCTGGTTGTCTTAGTCTACAGCTGCCCTCAGAATGAAGCATCTCTCCCCCCCCCCCCCAAATGGCTAAATCCCATGGTTCCTTCCTGTTGGGCTCCTTTCCTACAAATGCACTTTTATCCCTATCTCACCCAGGGTTTTAACTTTTTAACATTTTACCTCATACATTTGGCCCGCCCTCTGTGTCTGGTTTTACTATGCTGTTTTATATTGTTGATTTTGTTATGATGTATTTTGTTATGATGTATTTTGTTATTGTGTGTTTATTATGTTGTATTATTTTAGGCTTGGCCTCATGTAAGATGCCCCGAGTCCCCTTTGTGGAGATGGTGGCGGGTTATAAATAAAGTGTATTATTATTATTATTATTATTATTATTATTATTATTATTATTATTATTATTAGCGACCAGCAATATTTGCAGTCTTCATCTCCTAGAAGCCCTAGCCAGCTGTTCAATGGTCAGGAATTCTGGGATTTGGAGGCCCAAACAGCAGAAGGGCCACAATTTGAGGATGCCTGTCTTAAAGTATCAAAGCCCTAGAAGAGTCTCTTTTGACCAAGAGAAGTAGCTAAGTTGGAGTGAGTGAGCTGGGCATCTTTTTGTCAGTTTCAGCATCTTGTGTGATTTCTATCAATTTCCCTTTAAATCCCTATGAAAGGGTAAGGAGAGCAAACACAAGCAAACCATTCATCCTTTGCCATGTTTGCACATTACATATGCTGTTGCCTTGTGCATGAAGAAAACATCTGAATTCATATATTGATGTATTCCTACCCCAGCAAATGCTCTGTGTAGGAAAAAGCTGGCTTAAGTCTTACTTCAACAAAAAAACAATCTAGTATATAAAGGAGGCAAAGCTCCAGTGGCAAATGCACTTAAATTGAAAATGGATTTATTAGGTTGTAAAGCCAAGTGTACAGCTTCCTTTGGGACTTGATGGCGAGGTATTAAGATTTGGCTTCAATGATGAGTGTAATGAATTTTAAAGGTTGGTCACAACCTTAATTAGGAATCCAAAAATAACATTTCATGGTATATATTGATGGACTTTGCTCAGGGGAATCATAGGGGTCATTAGAGCTTGTTTATGTATATCCTTCTTCTTGCTGTCTGCTTTCCTCCCTTCAGGGAATAAAGCTCATATTTTCAAAGTAGTGGAAACACGCAGGCATGTTATATGATAACAGATCCATGGGGTGGTGACTGTAACGAAATAGAATAATGCTTGATCCTGCCTTGAGTCATTTCTGTTACGGTTCATTTTTTTCTCTTTTTAAGCCAAGTTTTCCCCTTTTAGAAGCTGAAAGTGAAACTTAACAAAACTGTGTTCAGAGGATTGAATAATGTTGCATTGTAATGCATTGATTTAGTGTCTTGGATCAATGAGTTTAAAAGCTGAAAGAAACAGAAGATAAAGCCTTTAATTGCAAGCCATCAGGGGGCAGAGGAGGTGGAGGAAACTGAAGCTTAGTGAACTGGTTTTCTCTAAACCAGATCAATTTTAAAGGTTTCCACTGTGGATGCCTGCAGGCAGGCTTTGAGAGTTCAGAGAATCCAACACAAATGTTTATATTGCAGTATTTAGCATTATTACTGATAGCCCCATCTGAAATCTGATAGTAATATTAAGCTCACTTGCTAATTAGGGGCTTATTTGTGGAGAACTGTGAAACTTATTGTAAGCAACAGCAAGGACTATAAAATAAGGAAGGCAGCCACCATGGGCTATTATAAAGAAGCTGGACCTTTTAATAATTTCTTTAGAATGTCTACCACAAAATCACTGTTCCTTTTTCAGTTCTGATGCCAAACACATAAAATGTTATTTTTAAAAAGACCTTTATCCTTTACATTTAAATTGGGACTAATACCCAAGTTTAATTAAGTGTAATCCTTGGGCAATTTGGAAGTTAATATATTAATCTGTTGCAGACCCGTAGCCAGGATTTTGATTGGGGGGGGGGTGAGTTTGATTTGGGGGGGGGTGTAGTATCTACCCTAGCAAACCTTTTGTATCATTATCCCAATACCCTCAGGCATATGGGATATATTGAGCATGGTGATCAGATCATGATATGAATAAACATAACAGTTTAAATACCAGTAAGGCCTTCTCGTGGACCACCCTGAGAATTGGGGGGGGCTGAAGCCCCTCAAGTCCCCCCCCTCCCAGCTACGGGTCTGATCTGTTGTGCAGCTTATTACTTTTAATACAGAGGTGACAACTGACAGAAATGGTGAAGACAAAATGAGCGTCACAGAAACCATGTTTCTTCCAAGATGATGTGGGTGTACTCCAAAGCTGTTTTGGTGTGTTAAAGAAACCACATTTTATAAGCTATAATTATAGAATTTCTGCTTTGATATTTTCATGTAATAGTCTGAGAAGTCTTTCAGAAAGCCCCAGAAAGAATTAGTTATGGAAAGTGAACCATTGTGATAGCAGGCCTCAGTGAAACATATTTCTTCCATATGATTTCAAAGGGAGAAATCTGAAGCATGTGCTCAGAGTCAAAAGTGTCATAAAGTGCCAACACTTACCTATGGCGTGCTTGGCTAACGGGAATTCAAGTGACCTTATTTAGGAATAAGTTGCAACTTTTTACTTTTTAGCACATAGCCAGCACAATGTAGTGATTAGTCTTTACTGAGCCATAAAGCTCACAGTGGGCTAGCCAGCTTCTCCCATTTTGCCATACTTCGCAGGATTGCTGTAATCATAAAACTGATTAAAGAGGAAATACGTAATCAGCTACTGTGATGTGGAACTCTGCCACTTGTTTTTGAGCCCTTGTTAACACCATGATCAAACATTAACAGCTGTCCAGTTGCATAGAAGGAGTTAATATATAGTCTGAATTTTAAAAAAACATGGCAGGAAATAGATACGAAGTATGTGAATGGAATTGGGTATGTGGGAAAGATGAACTTTCCCTGTAAATAATCTCCATGTACAGTACTTATAGCGATGTAGCGATCACAGAGAAGATCGGTCCCACCTTTGCACATCACTTTTCTTTGTATACTTCTGTACAATAAAACATTTAGGAGTCCATCTTGCATTAGCCTCACTTTCAACAACAACAACATTTTATTATAGTCCAAAGACCCTTATTGCACTGTAGGTGCACAAGGTATGCAGATAATACCATCTATCATGGTATCCTTCTGGGATGTCTCTCCGGGATGGGCCTTCGGGGCATGGCTCTGTCGTGGCTCCAGTCCTTCCTGGAGGGTCGATCCCAGATGGTGAAGCTGGGAGACACCTGCTCGGACCCCTGGCCTTTGACCTGTGGGTTCCCGCAAGGCTCCATTCTGTCTCCCATGCTTTTTAACATCTACATGAAACTGCTGGGAGAGGTCATCCGGAGTTTTGGAGTTGGGTGTCACCTCTATGCAGATGACACGCAACTCTACTACTCTTTTCCACCTAATTCCAAGGAAGCCCCTCAAGTGCTGGACAAGTATCTAGCCGCTGTGGCTGTCTGGATGAGGAGGAACAAGCTGAAGGTGAATCCCGACAAGATAGAGGTCCTCCTGGTCGCTCGTAAACTGGACCGGGACATAGGGTGGCAACCTGTGTTGGACGGGGTTGCACTCCCCCTGAAGTCACAGGTCCGCAGTCACAGGTCTTCGATCATCTGGAGAGGCCCTACTAGCGCTCCCTCCTGCATCGCAAATGCGATTGGTGGGGATGAGAGAGAGAGACTTCTCGGTGGTGGCCCTTCAACTCTGGAACTCACTCCCTAAGGACATCAGGCATGCCCCATCTTTGGCAGTCTTCAGGAGGAGCTTGAAAACGTGGTTGTTCCAGTGTGCCTTCCCAGAATAATGAACCCTTAGCACTATGTCCCACAAAGCACTTTATATCGATTTAGGACTGCTTGTATTTCTCCATCAACGCCCCATCTCCTGCATCTTGTCTATGCCTAGCATTATTTTTAAACTTTAATTACATTTGGCCCAACCATAGTTTTAAATGTGCACTGTATTTGTTTAATGTTTATGCTATTGTGTATGTGTTTTATTTTTAATGGCTTTGTATTGTACCTGTCATTGCTTGTATTGCTTGTATTGTTTTTATTGCGGGCTCGGCCTCATGTAAGCCGCACCAAGTCCCTTGGGGAGATGTAGCGGGGTATAAATAAATTATTATTATTATTATTATTATTATTATTATTATTATTATTATGAGATTACGGACACCTGGTTGATTAAACAAACAAATAGATAAAATTTACAAGAGTTAAAAACAGCTTAAAATACATTTTGGCTAAAAACATAGGGAAAAGATTACAAGAAGTGTTGGCATGTTTCAGCCTGTGTCTAAAATTGGGAATTGTCTAATCCAGGCTGCCTCAGAAATAACAACAACAACAACAACAACAACAACAGCAACTTTATTTTTATACCCCGCCAAGTATCTCTCCTAGGGGACTCGGCGTCGCTTTCAAGGGACAAGCCCAAAATTACAATTAAAACACACAAGTAAAATACTTTAAACAATTAAAACAACAGATAAAACAAATACAACACAATTGAAAGCAATATAAAAACAATACGGCTGAAAGAAACATAGCTGAGGTACAGATTCAATGAATGCAATACATTTTTACAGGAGTGCAGGAAAGTGCAACAACTGCCAAGAAACTTGGCAACTGCCAAGATCATGTGGGGTAGGTTGTCACTAAGTAGAAACTTCACAAAAAAATTCATTGGACTTGCTTGTAGTTTCTTCGTAGGGGGTTGATTATATGTACTCGGGCCTGTTTATTTATTTATTTATGACATTTCTATCCTGCCTTTCTCCAGCCCGGAGGTAACTCAAGGCGGAAATGTGATAGATGCATTCTACTTCCTGTTTGTTACATGGGCAGAGTGTTTCATTATATGAGCCTCACTTTCAAGATGGAGTACCCCATTAGAGACCCCATTTAACCATGGATGGAAGGTAGAATGTTGACTGTAGTTTAGTCTGGGTAGAATTGATAGTTAGAGTATCCAGTTGCACCATTGACTGTCAAAGCATGCTGAATCCCACAAACAAAAGTACTGAAATGTTTTTCTGCTATAAACTACCTGCTGCATCAATTACTACCATATTTCTTCAATTGTAAAACATCATTGGTTGCAAGATGCACCCTAATTTCAGTACCACCACCACCAACAAAAATAGACCTCCAATGGTAAGATAAACCTCAATTGCAGTTTTGTTCCAGGGGCTTTCACCTTAGCTGATTCCCCTTTCTCCTTGATTCTTAACAAGTATGCAAGTGGTATTGTTCATGGGGACGAGAGACAGGGCCTTCTCAGCAGTGGCCCCTCGCCTATGGAACGCTTAGAGATATCAGATTGGCTACCTCCCTCTTGTCTTTTAGAAGGAAAATCAAGACCTGGTTATGGGACCAAGCGTTTGATCAGTGAGTAGCAAATAGAAGAAGATCACACAACTTATGGCAATGAATTGACCCAGACTGGTTTTTAGATTTTGATTTTAATGGATGTGTCTTAATTGTTTTAATTGTTATTTTTTAATGTTTTGATTGTACTGTGGTTGTTTCTATGATGCTAGCATCGTATGATGCTTTTGTTAGGCCGCCCTGAATCCCCCTTGAGGGGGAGAAGGGCGGGGTATAAATATAGGAAATAATAAATAAATAAATAAATAAATTGTTATCTTGGCAATTTAACACATATCCTGTACTTGGCAATCTAGCACATATCCTGTACTTTGTTTCATCGAAGACTTTCATGGCCGGAATCACTGGGTTGTTGTAGGTTTTTTTCGGGCTATATGGCCATGTTCTAGCGGCATTTTCTCTTGACATTTCGCCTGCATCTATGGCAAGCATCATCAGAGGTAGTGAGGTCTGTTGGAACTAGGAAAGTGGGTTTATATGTCTGTGGAATGACCAGGGTGGGGCAAAGAACTCTTGTCTGTAGGAGCTAGGTGTGAATGTTTCAACTGACCACCTTGATTAGCATTTGATGACCTGGCAGTGCCTGGGGCAATCTTTTGTTGAGAGGTGATTAGATGTGCCAGATTGTTTCCTCTCTGTTGTTTTGTTGTTGTAATTTTAGAGTTTTTTTAATACTGGTAGCCAGATTTTGTTCATTTTCATTGTTTCCTCCTTTCTGTTGAAATTGTCCCCATGCTTGTGGATTTCAATGGCTTCTCTGTGTAACCTGACATGGTGGTTGTTGGAGTGGTCCAGCATTTCTGTGTTCTCAAATAAAATGCTGTGTCCAGGTTGGTTCATCAGGTGCTCTGCTATGTCTGACTTCTCTGGTTGAAGTAGTCTGCAGTGCCTTTCATGTTCCTTGATTCGTGTTTGGGCAATGCTGCTGCGTTTGGTGGTCCCTATGTAGACTTGTCCACAGCTGCATGGTACACGGTAGACTCCTGCAGAAGTGAGAGGATCCCTCTTGTCCTTTGCTGCACGTAGCATTTGTTGGATTTTCTTGGTGGGTCTGTAGATAGTTTGTACGTTGTGTTTCCTCATCAGGTTCCCTATGCGGTCAGTGGTTCCCTTGATGTATGGTAAGAACACTTTTCCTCTACTTTATTGTGGTCCATTTCTTCTTAGAATAAAAGACATACAATATTAATAAAGCTGCATGCATATTTTCTTGGAAGTAAGCTTTATTGGACTCAAGGGTAAAGATGGGTGAGACTGCATCATCAGGTTGAAGTCATGCTCACATCACTAGGCATGACCACCAAATGAACATGATGAGCTTTTCTTATGAGTGAACATGCATAAGAATTCCACACAAGTATCATTTTGAAAACTAGTGAAAAGTATGAAATATTGCTGAAAAGCTAGTCAGTTGTCTCCTTTGTTTGAGTGAAAGCAATGATGTAGCAGCTGTCTTTTTAAAAACATTATTTATTTAGTTTTGTTGGCATCCATACCTGGTTGTTGTTTTTGTTTTTTTTCTGAAAATGCTGATATATGTAATTGAGGCCAGGCTGAGGTCTGCCCGTTTTAACAAACCATTAGCTGGAAAGAGACATCCTGTCAATTAGATCTATTGCTGGATGTCAGTTTAGCCTGAGGTTACAACAATGTTGCCCTGGCATTAGGTAAAGACTGTGCATGTTGATACACACTCCCTTGTCAGCCGTTCAACCTAGAAATAATCATCAGATCTTGACAGAGCCACCACTTTTATATGACAGATTATCTCCTTGTGTGTTTAATTACATGTAGGAATTGCTGGAATCTTCATAAATAAATCAGGTTTTGATCAATTTATGAGGTTTCATTGAATTCTCCCTGAAATTTGATATATGGAAGAATGTACCAATATCCTTGAAGATTCTTGGAAAACAAGCACAGCCTTTCATGTATGCTACAGAACGAGAGATTTGGCATACAAAGTGGAATATAGAGGGGGCTGAAGAATATTTGAGATCAGGATGGGATGATTTTTTTTTGTCTTCTGGGGTCACTTGCAAGTAGAGATGAAGAGATGTTTATTGATTGTTGGTACACCCCAATGAGGATAATCCTTGACTAATGAGAATATACACAATGAAGAACTAGAATCCCTAGCTATTGCTACATTGGGGACATGCATGGACTTAAATGTTGTGCATAACATACTGGTACCTTTTTGCTGGACTATTAATTCCACAAGAATTAGGGTGCTTTGTTTCCTCATTCAGTGATTTGGTATTTAAAAAGGTTATTTAAACATTTTAAAAGTAAAATTTCAAAGATAAGGAAAAAGAAAGAAATGGAAAAAGAGTAGAGAATGCATAGCATTAAGGTTTGATATATATAATGTGAATGGATTTTCCAAAAATACATTTTAAGTTGTCATCTGAAAAAAACACATTCATGCATAGGTAAAACACTAAAATCATCTGACCATTGAATGATGGTGAATTTTTATCTTTCCAGACTTGGACTATTGACCTTTTCACAACAATAAAAGCAATGAGACAATTGAAATTGCATGGCATCATGATTTAGCTCAATTCCAACACTATGGTTGATTGAGAAATAATGCAGGGATGATATTCTTTGTTGGTAAGGTGTTGTTTCTTCACTTTCATACATGAAAGATTCTTGCCCATAGGTACATTCACATGAAGACATATAACTACAGTAGGGAATGTTGTCTTGTTCAAATAGTGGTCTCTCCATAGAGCAGCCTGAGAGTGTCACTGAAAGACTATGGAACATATGTTGATAGGGCCATGCAAAAGCTTTTACATTTCAGTAGTTGTATAGGAGAATGTATTGCAGTGTTTCTCAACCTGGGGGTTGGGACCCCTGGGGGGGTCGCGAGGCAGTATCAGGGGGGTTACCAAAGACCATCAGAAAACATTGTATTTTATGTTGGTCATGGGGCTTCTCTGTGGGAAGTTTTCACCCAATTCTATTGTTGGTGGGGTTCAGAATAATCTAAGTGTAGGTGAACTATAAATCCCAGAAACTACAACTCCCAAATGTCAAGGTCTATGTTCACAGTTGGGCATAATTGAGCATCCGAGCCAAGTTTGGTCCAGATCTATCATTGTTTGAGTTCATAGTGCTCTCTCGATGTAGGTGAACTACAACTCCAAAACTCAAGGTCGGTGCCCACGAAACACTTCCAGTATTTTCTGTTGGTCATTGGAGTTCTGTGTGCCAAGTTTGGTTCAATTCCATCGTTTTTGGAGTTCAGAATGCTCTTTGAGTGTAGGTGACCTACAAATTCCAGCAACTACAACTCCCAAATGACAAAATCAATCCCCCCCCAACCCCACCAGTATTCAAATTTGGGCCTATCAGATATTTGTGCCAAATTTGGTCCAGTTAATGAAAATATATCCTGCATATCAGATATTTACACTGCAATTCAAAACAGTAACAAAATTACAGTTATGAAATAGCAAGTAAAATAATGTTATGGCTGGGGATTACCACAACATGAGGAACTGTATTAAGGGGTCGCAGCATTAAGAAGGTTGAGAACCACTGATGTATTGTGAAAGAACCAATTTGCTATTTGAATTGAAAGAAAAAAAATTCTGAAAACTTCTATACTATAACAGACCATTGGTATCTGCTGGGAGTTGAATCCAAATCTTTCTATGGATATCAATCTCTGTGGATGTTTAAGTCTTAATCTATACACTGGTGTAGTAAAACAGTGTCCTTTATACAAAATGGCAAAATCAAGGTTTCTCTTTTGGATTAAAAATATTTTCAAGTGGTATATGGTTGAATCCATGGATGAAGAATTGGTGAAAATGGAAAACTAACTGTATAATCAAAGGCAAAAAAGTTTTGCTGCTTTCTGTGTTTGAATCTTGTTGTGACGATCCAATGCATGTGTGTGTGTGTGTGTGTGTGTGTGTGTGAAAAATGATAATTGCTTGAAAGATAATACCTACATTTTCTGGTGTTATGATTTCCATATATCTATTGAGTACAGAAGAGAAAATAAAATCCTTTGTCAAGATGGTTCACCTTGTTAGGCATTTTGCTCTTTATGCATAGGACTTCATAGCAGTTTCTAGTACATTCCCATCTCTTTCTCTCGCATTTTCTCCATAAGTGGATGACAACAGGTTTTGTTGTCTGCATATAAGTACTTTCTCATAAAGAGTCAACAGACTTTTGCCAGACTTAACATACAACTCTGATTTCTTGTTGCCATTAGTAAAGCTCTTATTTTACTGAGATAAAATGATCAAACCTCTTTTGTTGCATCTGCTCAGTGAGAGCACAGGAGAAATGGATAGTTTGCATTTGAAGTTAACAGTCCCACTTCTGCAAAACTAAAATAGCATTGTGGAACAACAGATAGACTGGTGCCATTTTTAATGTTGCTCTCATGACTACTACATTGAGTTCTTTGTAGTTTGTTGACTAGCCCTTTATTTTCTTTTGTAGAGTGTTCATTAATGTATCAAGAAAAAAAAATACTAATTTCAGTTTTCATAATTTTGTCTGGAATGTTCAAACTGGTTTAGTTGTAAATGTTAGCCATTTTTATTGAAAATCTGGATTGATTTTCTCTCCCCCACCACCGATCTTTTCCAGATGTAATGAAAAGGAAAATAATAGGACAGAAGATTCAGGGTCATTGCAGATATGCTCTCCATTTTTCCTAACAATAGGAACTATCTCAGTATCTCTAGATTCTGGCATCTAGCGAACATTTGTAGGAAATTGTTGTGCAGCTTTAATTAGAGGCTTTGAATACCGTGGAGACTGAGGTTTTGTGGCCAATTCTTTGACTTTCAATAACAGTTTGGGCTTAACAATCATAAGGGGTGAGTCTTAACTGGTTAGAATAATGTGAGGGTTAGAATTTTATAGGATGCCATTCATTGTCCATTTCTCTTGGTGTCATTTTTGAAAGAGCTATATAAATCAGTGGGCCCATCCTGATAAATTTGAACATTTATTTATTTATTTAGAGCTTTTACTGTATAATCCGGTCTTCTCCACCTCCGAAGAGGGACTCAGGCCGGTTCACAACAGAAAATTCATAGACAATAGTATAAAAACATCACAACCTCATAATACACTAATCCATAAAATACATTAAAATACAGTCATATAATTACATAAGGCCAGGTCGTCAGAGTGAAATCACAATTTAGACCCGCAACTTATTGATTCAAACAGAGAAGATCCACTCCATCCATAGTTTGCCTATAGTTGGATTCTCCACTCAAAAATTGATTGTACATTTCTGCTTTCATTGGGTTTAATAAAAGAATTCAAGACTTAGATTTAAAAGCACAAGTGCAAGTGCAAAAGACATGGTGAAAATCAAATGATATAGCAGAAGACACAACACATTAAGAGCAAATGTCATAATAAAACACAACAGAAATCAGACTCTGAAGTCCACAATAAGCCTTGTTTTAAACTATGAAATGGCTTCTAGGTGTCAAGGTCCCAGATAGTGATTGAAACAGCACTGTGGTGAAATTGGGACCATGGCAAAGTGCTGCAGAGTCCTTTTGTGTCCAACGGATCATAGCAAGATTATCTAAAAAATAGCACTAACCTCTGTAAATCAGTGTTTTTTTATTTGTTTTTTATTGATTGATTGATTGGTTTCCTGTCTTCTCGCTTTGGGACTCCATTGGGGTGACAATATTTTAAACCATCTAATTTTTTATTGTTTATTTCTTTTCTTTCCTCTTTTTTTGCTTCTAAACTGGCAAACACTGAAGAATCAGTGCATTTCAGATATTTAATCTCTGCTAGGGAGAATCATATCACTTTTAATATCCATGTGCTGTGATTATTTATGCATCTACAGCAGTTATGTCCAGTTGATGTAGCGAGAGAGAAAAAACTGGAAATGGTTCAGTCGTTGAGGCTTCAGTTGTGCAGAAGCAGGACTTTTTGCTTGTTTCTCTTGTCATGCAACTGAGTTGAAGGCCACCACTGATGGAATCCCCATTTAATGTATTGTTGAAGGCTTTCATGGCCGGAATCACTAGGTTGTTGTAGGTTTTTTCGGGCTATATGGCCATGGTCTAGAGGCATTCTCTCCTGACATTTCTCCTTCATCTATGGTAAGCATCCTCAGAGGTAGTGATGTCTGTTGGAACTCTCACTTCTGCAGGAGTCTACCGTATACCATGCAGCTGTGGACAAGTCTACATAGGGACCACCAAACATGAATCAAGGCAAACACAAATCAAAGAACATGAAAGGCACTGCAGACTACTTCAACCAGAGAAGTCAGCCATAGCAGAGCACCTGATGAACCAACCTGGACACAGCATATTATTTGAGAACACAGAAATGCTGGACCACTCTCACAACCACCATGTCAGACTACATAGAGAAGCCATTGAAATCCACAAGCATGTGGACAATTTCAACAGAAAGGAGGAAACCATGAAAATGAACAAAATCTGGCTACCAGTATTAAAAAAACTCCAAAATTACAACAGCACAACAACAGAGAGGAAACAAACAAGGACATCTAATCACCTCTCAACAAAAATTTGCTCCAGGCACTGTCAGGCTATCATATGCTAATCAAGGTGGTCAGTTGAAACATTCACACCTAGCTCCAGCAGACAAGAGTCCTTTGGTCCCACCCTGGTCATTCCACAGATATATAAACCCTTTTTCCTAGTTCCAACAGACCTCACTACCTCTGAGGATGCTTGCCATAGATGCAGGTGAAACGTCAGGAGAGAATGCCTCTAGACCATGGACATATAGCCCGAAAAAACCTACAACAACCCAGAATCTCAATTTTTTTCATTACCATTAAATAGAGAGGCACTCTACTCAGTGTTTACTCTACCAGCCTTATGTTTAGTAGATGAAGTTACAAATGTCCCACAACTTAATGAGTGTAGCGAGTACTGATAGTCTACTCTCAGGATTACTAGTTTCTTCCTATTGTAGTTCATGTTGCTCCTCCATTATCCAGAATTCTGAAATCCAAATGTGTTCACATGGTGATACATTTGCTCTCTGATTCTTCAATGTGCATAAACTTTGTTTCACGCACGAAATTACTTTTTAGAATACCTTGAGACAATGTTTATAAGCTATTCATAAAACATACATGAATGTTATGATTAGGTTTGGGTCCCATCTACAAAAAAATCCTATATGTAAATACAGGGATTCCAAAATCTGAAATCCAAAACAGTTCCGGTCTCAAGCATTTTGGATATGTGATAATCAGTTTCTATAATCTTTATCACTCCCCTTTTATGGAAGAGTCAGGTTCTTTAAAACTTAAAACAAGAACAAAAAAAAAGGGTAAGAAAACATGTGAAAAGGAATACTGTAGATTTATTTTTTTTTCTAATGTATACTTTGCTGTAGAGCCCTTTTCTCAAAATATGTTGTTTTTGCAGACCGTTTAAAGGTGAAACAAATAAAAGCTCAGGAATTCAATCCACAATATATGTTGTCTTCCTCTTTCATTCTTATTATCTGCCATTCTGTACTTCAGGTGATCAGATAAACACAGCCCTTCAAAAGATAACGGGGAAACATTGAAAAGGGCTGCATATCATCATCATTGGAATATGTCCCACCTGCAGGCCACCTTTAACTAAATGCCCTGAATGCTTCATGAATGGCCCTTAGGGATGTAGAGTCACAAACATCACCTGGAATTACAGGCACTTAACTTGTCTCAACATCAAAGCACTTAACAGAAAAATGCTGAACAATGATGGGAAATAATTTCAACTAAAATAATCTTTGGCTTCCCACACACATGCATTAGGTTCACCTGCACCCTCAGCCAGAAGTCTTATTATTTCCATTTACTTAAAAAGTTTGAAAACAGTCTGCATTTTTTTTTCAGATTGCAGCATAAAACAATTTCTGTGAGGTTGTTTTACTGTGCTGTCTTTAAAAAGCATACCTCTTCCCAAGGGTCACTTTTGGTTGAGAACTGATTCTCTTTAGCTGCTTGTCCTCCTAAGCAGGGCACCTCTAGTCAGGCCCATAGCCAGGATTTCGTTTCGGGGGCGGGGGGGGGGAGGCTGAATTTTTTTCAGGGGGGGGGTTCGGGGGGGGGGGGGCTGAGTCTGAGTGAAAGAGGGTCTAGCCTAGCAAACCTTTTGTATCATTACCCCAATACCCCCATGCATATGGGATATATTGAGCATGGTGATCAGATCATGATATGAATAAACATAACAGTTTAAATAATGCACCAGTAAGGCCTTTTTGCGAACCACCATGAGAATTTCAGGGGGGGGGGGCTGAACCCCCTCAAGCCCCCCCTGGCTACCTACATGCCTGCCTCTAGTAGTATTATACATACCTTTAAAATGACTAATAAATATGTCACCCTCATAGTTAAAGAGTGTTACAGTAAGTTGTAGCAGGACCAAGTGTGTGTGTGTGTGTGTGTGTGTGTGTGTGTGTTGAAGAACAACCTTATGATGATAATTATTATGTGCACCTGATAATGTAGATCAACCAGCAATCTTGGACCACACCCGATAGGGTATAACTGTATGAGTTTTTAGAATATATTTCTGTAGAGCTTTTTCTCTGAGGAGATCTAGGCTGAGGAGCAGGTTGGAGAGAAGCCGTTATGCTGCTCTAAAGGAGGCTATGGTGGAATAGCTGTTTGCTCAAGGTTTATGTTTTGCTTTCTCATTTGACTAAGATGAAGATGCCTTATTTTGTGTTACTTACAAAGACTATGTAAGTTTCTTGCACTGTTTTTTTTTTGTATGCAACATTACAGGTTTGTATTTCATCTCTGCTATTAAGGATAAATATTTTTCTGTTCATTTCTACTCTTGTCTGTGAGTCTTGTTCATGGGACGTGGCTAAGATCCGCTTGCTGCTCAACAAGGAGTTCTTATGTCTTGATTGAGACATTGATCAAAATGAGGA
The DNA here is from genome assembly GCF_025583915.1 of Anolis sagrei ordinatus. Classification (NCBI taxonomy): domain Eukaryota; kingdom Metazoa; phylum Chordata; class Lepidosauria; order Squamata; family Anolidae; genus Anolis; species Anolis sagrei. The sequence continues at coordinate 175,359,323 of NW_026844366.1, read as the reverse complement.
TTATTGTCAAGGCATCAGAAGAGGACTAAAACATGGAAGGTCTATAAAGAAACTAGAAAAGATCCCAAAATGTAGAGTGGAATTAATTTTAAAAATTTCCAGGATTTGTTCATAGCCCACCTTTCTCATTCCCCAATATAGGGTATTATGCACAGAATGGAAGGTGATCTTATTTCATTATTATGATTGCTTGCAATTAATGGTTAAAAAAGGAATGTTTGGGAGGCACCCCCTTTCTGGGAAGTTCTCAAAGAAGGTTTTTTTTTGTCGTGTCAGGAGCAACTTGAGAGACTACAAGTCGCTTCTGGTGTGAGAGAATTGGCCGCCTGCAAGGACGTTGCCCAGAGGACGCCCGGATGATTTGATGTTTTTATCATCCTTGTGGGAGGCTTCTCTCATGTACCCATATGAGGAACTGGAGCTGATAGAGGGAGCTCATCCGCCTCTCCCCGGATTCGAACCTGCGACCTGTTGGTGTTCAGTCCTGCCGGCACAGGGGTTTAACCCACTGCGCCACTGGGGGCTCCTCTCAAAGAAGATACAATAAAACCTTATTGTATCTACTTCCTTCCTTCAGCCATATGCAATAAAAACAGAGGCTGGGATTCATTTGTGTATCCCACTTCTTCCCCCAGAATGAATGATTCTTGCCTCTTATGGCCCCTCTGTGCACCTAAAAATCTACTCTAGAGGACTGGAAATCCCACTGGGATGGGGTTTGTGTGTGTGTGTGTGTGTGTGTGTGTGTGTGTGTGTGAGAGAGAGAGAGAGAGAGAGAACATTGCAAGGGAAGAAGGAAGAGGCAGGAAAGAAAGACTCAATTCTTTTAGTGTTGAAATTAACCACTGATCAAACTAAAGGGTTGTCTAAAGTCTCATTTCAGGTCATTAGATTTTTGTATATAAATCTGCCTCCATTGTTACTGATGTTGTGTGTTTAAAGATCTCAGCATGAGAATTTTGCTAAATAAATGTTCTCTGTAGAGCTTTAAAAACACTGTTATGATTTAGAAGTTTTAGTGCTGTTGCTTAACATGCACTTGACTGTTATTTAATAGTCAGCTTTGTTTGCATTCATTTTTAATTGAAATAAAAGGCTGCTTTATGCTCCCCTGCTGTGGTTCTGCAATGTTATAGCCAACAAATCTTTGCAGAATGCAATATTCCAACTCCCAACTTCCTCTCCTGTATTTTGTTTCTGTGTCTCCTAGTATAGTGACAGTTTTGGCTGAACTCTATGACAGAGACTGTCTGCACATCCAATTCTCTTTTCTTTCTCTTTCTCATTTCTTTCTCTCTTCCTTTCTTTTTCTATAGATTTATAGAAATGTATGTCTGGGCTTAAACAACATAACCTTCACCAAGAAGCTCTTTAAAATCTTGGAGTTAAAGAAATAAAACAAAACTCAAGAACCCATGAATGTCAGAAACATTTTGTGGCTTACGGGTGCAAAGACATCAATGGGTTCTTGGGTTTTGTTTTGTTTTATTTGTACTATTGACAGATAAATGGGAGGATAGTTGTAAAATGGAAGAAACTAGTTTTGTGCTAATCAAGAGTGATGGTTTGAGCCCTGACCAGAAAAGGACAAGGTTTCAAATGTAAAACACATTCAAAATAAACATCATGCTTATTATGATAGTATGGAGAGGTATTTCAGTTTTGTACGGTGAAATATGCTTATTTCTGTACTGTAGCCCCCCTTTCCCAAAAGGGATAATTGAGCAATGATTTCTAGTAAAGAAATCTTAGATGTTTCCACTTCCTTCAAATGAGAACTAACCTGGAGGCCAATTCCCCAATACAATTTCTTGTAGGATTTAAGAGGTTTTCTATTTGACACAATTCAGCAATTGGAGAGTTGTTTTGCAGTGTGCAACAATGATTATAAAATGCATTTCCTTGTGACTATTTCAACTACCTCTGCCTTTCTTAAGGATTGAATCATCTATTGAGTGACTTAACAAAAAATTGCAGTAGGTGTATCCAGTGGTGGTTTTTATAGATGGGCAGTGTATTGATCTAATCAGAGGCTTCCATGAGCAAAGTGAGATCAGTTTAACTGAATACATTTTTACCATATTGCATTCTTTACCCAAAGGATGCAATATGGCACATCCTTTTACAGTTTGCAATTTTCCAGTTTGGGAAAATAAAACAGGTGAAGGCATTGAAGGATGGGGAAGTTATTCGCAATATCCGCCACCTCTACCACAACACATACTACTTTGCTCAAGGAAGTTTCTGCTAGATCTAAAAATCTAATATTTGTACATCCGGGTACAACTCAGTAAGATACACTAGTGCTTCCTGATCCATGGCTTCCCAATCCATGGTTTTAACTTATTGCCGATATCGACGGACCATACCTGAATTGGAGATGACATGACAGTGGACATGTTGTTGTTGTTCATTCGTTCAGTCACTTCCAACTCTTCATGACCTCATGGACCAGCCCACGCCAGAGCTCCCTGTTGGCCATCACCACCCCCAGCTCCTTCAAGGTCAATCCAGTCACTTCAAGCATACCATCCATCTATCTTGCCCTTGGTCGGCCCCTCTTCCTTTTTCCTTCCATTTTCCCCAGCATCATTGTCTTCCTGTTTTCTCATTATGTGGCCAAAGTACTTCATCTTTGCCTCTAATATCCTTCCTTCCAGTGAGCAGTCAGGCTTTATGTCCTGGAGTATAGACTGGTTTGATCTTCTTGTAGTCCAAGGCACTCTCAGAACTTTCCTCCAACACCACAGTTCAAAAGCATCTATCTTCCTTCATTCTCCCTTCCCTGTGGTCCAGCTCTCACATCCGTAGGTTACTATGGGGAATACCATTGCTTTTACTATGCGGATCTTGGTTGCCAGTGTGATGTCTCTACTCTTCACTATTTTATCGAGATTGGTCATTGCTCTCCTCCCAAGAAGTAAGCGTCTTCTGATTTCCAGGCTGTGGTCTACATCTGCAGTAATCTTTGCACCTAGAAATACGAAGTCTGTCATAGCCTCCACATTTTCTCCCTGTATTTGCCATGCTGTGGACATGCTGATGTGGACATGTGGACTGTGGGTATGCTGATGCATATAAAAATATGTGGCTTTGAATCCCCATTTTTGTCATCTATGCTGTGATAAACATGACACTCATCTAAAATGCTGTCCTTAAAAAAGTAATGAAATATGACAGCCAAAGTCAACAGTCCAGAATGAAAGCACAAAGTCAAAACAACAAATAAGGGTAAGCCAATGCCATAGTCCAAAGTTCAATTACCAAAGTGCTCATTTCTCTGCTAATATTGCAGACCTGTGAAACTCTCGTGCACTACTGTCAGGGGTCCCCAAACCTTTAAATCAAAGGGTTCATGGTCCTTCAGACTGTTGGGGGGGAAACACTATAATTTGAAAAATATGAATGAATTCCTATCCATACTGCACATATCTTATATGCAGTGCAAAAAACCATAAAAAAACAATATTTAAAATGAACCAATATAAATTTACCAGCATTTTAATGAGAAGTGTGGGCCTGCTTTTGCCTGATGAGACAGTCATGTTAATCAATATTGTTGTTGTTTACCTTCAAGTCATTTCAGACTTAGGGTGACCCTAAGTCCAAAGTTTAAGGTGTTGGGGTGGGGGGCAGAAAAATAGCCTTAGGGTGCCACATCCAACCCACAAATTTTAGTTTGGATACCCCTGCATTATTTTGTAATGGATCGGACTAATACACTCTTTAAAAAACAAAAACGACACCTTAAAAAGAAAAGCATTTCAACCCAAAAGGAGACATCTGATAAACAGCACCTCATAACTCTACATGGGTTGTCATCGATTGTACTATTTGGAAAACAGCATGAGTTAGAGGGTAGTACCTTTTAGATGTGGCAACGAAAAAGATCAGAAGTACATATGCACAAACACTGACATTCCTTTGTCTGACAAAATAAATGTGCTTGAATATGTAAATTTGTAGCACGCATATCTGACATTTGATCTGTTAAATGTAAGTATAAAAAAGTAGTTAGCATTAATTCACACACATCAGATCGGACTTTGTACATGCATTTACAACAATTAAATGTTTGGCGGTGACCCACAGTTTTAAACAAAACGTGCATTTGAACTGCTAAAGAATTCTGTTAAATGGAACTGTTAAAGAGATTTGTGATGCAGGAATTGTAAAAAATATTTCCCATGGGTAACTCAACTCCATTATACCTCAGGTGCATCACTTTTGAATGCTAAATCCTGGCATTCATTTGTACTAAACAGATATTCATTTTATTTTATTTTTTTAAATCAAATATAAGCAGGTTTGCATAAAATCAGATGAAGCAGGCACACATTCTTAATGCAATGAATTACAGGGGGGAAAACAATGGTGAATATTAATATAGTAGTTTTCAAGCCTAAGGAATTTTTTTATTCTCCTGAATGTTTCGGCTTGTATAAATTATTTAAAATTATTTAATTAAAACAGTAATATTTTGCCACTTAGGTTTTTAATAGCGTTGTTGGAATACAATATGACTTTATGATTGATAAATGGACTACTTCCTGATATGTTTGATGGTGAAGATTGTATTATAGTCTAGGACAGGGGTTCTCAAAATTTTTGAACAGAGGGCCAGGTCACTGTCCCTCAAACTGTTGGAGGGCCAGATTATAATCACAACAATTGTGAGATAGGTCTTCCTAACATTTTCTCCCAGAGCACTGTACTGCTAGAAGTCCTACTTTCCCACAAATGGGACAAATCTACTCTGTGCAGCCCCGCTCCCCTCCTGCATTTTGGGGTTAACCTCAATATGGCCTGTTCCATAATAGGGAGAATGCAGACTATCCCATCTTTTGAATGTACATGCATGTGTGTAGACACATTTCAGAGAACTGAATTAACTATAGAATTCCTCCATTGAATTACAATGTGGATAATCGTGGAATATCAGATGGTTGAACCTGTGAAGAAAATATATTGTAAGGGCTAACCTTTTTCCTTTTCACACCCCATTAGTGGTTCATGACTAGAAGCTCATTGAAAGAGCTTTGGAATCTACAATCTACCCCAGGGGTCCTCAAACTTTTTAAACAGACGGCCAGGCTACAGTCCCTCAAACTGTTGGAGGGCCAGATTATAATTTGAAAAAAAAAAATGAATGAATTCCTATGCACACTGCACATATCTTATTTGTAGTGCAAAAAAAACCCACTTAAAAACAATACAATAATTACAATGAAGAACAATTTTAACAAATATAAACTTATTAGTATTTCAACAAGAGGTGTAGGTTTACTTTTGGCTGATGAGATAGGATTGTTAATGTTGTTGTTGTTGTTGTTGTTGTTGTTGTTGTGTGCTTTCAAGACTTTGGTTGACCCTGAGTGAGGGCTGGGTAAATGACCTTGGACCTTACTTAGAGGATCTGGCCCTCGGACCTTACTTAGAGGACCCCTGATCTACCCCCTTTGATAGGTCAGGTGATTCTTTGCCAGATGGACTCACAGAGTTCACACTTTGTCCCAAACTTGTGTCATTTCTTGAAGCCCAGAATCGCCATGTGCTTTCTGTATTTTTACTGCTTGTTTCCAAAACTTGGAGCCCCATTCTGCAGTGCTAAAGATGCAATGCACTTTACAAAATGGCATTGCAAATTTTTCATATTGAAGAAAAATGTACAATTTGAATATCATGGAAATCATTGTTAAATGCTGCTGTTTCAGTGTATAATTATGTGCAATTAGCATTGATAGAGTTACGTTCCCTGCTGGAGTCTTATCTTTTAGATTTACAAGAGGACATGGAAGAATATTTTTCTCATTACTGTCATAATGTGCTAATTGAACTGGGTCTGGTTTCTCACATTGGCTTGCCCCTGCTGTATAAGAATAATTTATTTAAGTACAAATAGTTTTTTTGTTGTCATATTTAAATGAAGCCTGGAGCGGATATAATGGATGTGGGAAAATATATAGTCCATTAAAACTGCTTCCATGATGTGCCATCAGTGAAAGCAGTTTTGGGCATAAGAAGCAAGATTAAGATAAATCGTGTTGTGGCAACTGTTAAAATACTTTGGCCTGTAGTCAAACAGATGAAATAGAGACACTTTAGGAAGCTCTGAAAGATGCAAAAACAAAACAAAACAATAGTGCAAGGTTTTCTCTACAAGCTAATTGCAATATTTCCCCTCATTAAAATAAACACTTGTATCCTACAACTTTTGCAAAGCTGGTTGTCATATCATTAAAGGGCACCTATTGCATTGTTTGATTAATTTGGACTCTTTCAGATGTTGCTGTTTTCCATTTTTGGTTGGTAGGAGCTGCAGTTTCACGCTATTTGAAGGGTCCATATTTGATTCCTCATATACATTTGCTTTTCAAGGAGATCGAGACAGTATATCATAAGGTTGTTGTAGGTTTTTTGGGCTGTGTGGTCATGTTCTAGAAGCATTATCTCCTGACATTTTGCCTGCATCTGTGGCAAACATCCTCAGAGATCATTTCCAATTGTCGTAACAGTCCTGTGGTCCGGGTTCAGTGCTGTGGTCACTAGCCAAAGGCCTGGTTCAAAAACCACGATTTTAATTTTTTTCCTAAAAGAAAGGAGGGAGGACGCCAATCTAATCTCACTGGGGAGTGAATTCCACAAACGGGGCCACCACTGAGAAGGCCCTGTCCCTCGTCCCCACCAGACACATTTGCGAAGCCGGTGGGACTGAGAGAAGGGCCTCCCCAGTAGATCTTAAATTATGAGGTGGAACATAGGGGGAGATACGTTTGGACAAGTAAGCTGGGCCGAAGCCGTATGGGTTTTATAGGCCAAGACCCAGCACTTTGAATTGTGCTCGGAGGTGGACCGGCAGCCAGTGGAGCTGACATAACGGGGGGGGGGGGGTGCTCCCTGTATGGCACTCTGGTGAGTAATCTGGCTGCTGCCCGTTGGACTAGTTGAAATCTCCGAACAGTCTTCAAAGGCAACCCCACGTAGAGTGCATTGCAGTAATCTATTCGGGATGTAACTAGAGCATGAACCACCATGGCCAAATCAGACTTCCCAAGGTACAGGCGCAGCTGGCGCACAAGCTTTAACTGTGCTAAAGCTCCCCTGGTCACTGCAGAGACCTGGGGTTCCAGGCTCATATTGAACATTGGGTTGTTGTAGGCTTTTTGGGCTATATGGCCATGTCCTAGAACATGGCCATATAGCCCCCCCCCAAAAAAAAACAACCCTACAACAACCCAGTGATTCTGGCCATGAAAGCCTTTGGCAATACATATTGAATATTTCCTGTTTGTTAATCATTAATTTGTTTTCCATACTTCTTGGTGATGTTTGGTGGCTAGGTCTAACATAAGAAAACACTCCTTAAACCATGAGTTACTTTATTGTTATGTGTCCTAAAGTCAATGTTGACTTCTCATTAAACTATAATAGGATTTTATTGAAAAGTTATATTTAGAGGAGGTTTGTGGCAGCGGTTGTTTATGGCTAGGTGTATGACTAACCCAAGGTCATCAAGTGGGTTTTTATGGCTGAGCAAGCATTTGAATCTTGGTCTTCTGAAGTCCCAGTCCAAAACCAAACCATTAGATCACGAGGACTCCCTCTGTCTTATCATAAGGATATATTATGCAAAGGAAGCTAAGATTTGCTAAGCAGAGTTGAAAATAATTTAAATATAGCTCCCTCTGGTTTGGATACTTGGGTCCATTGCTACTCTGCTTTCTTCAGTCTTAGTTGTTTCTGGAAGGTACATTTTTAGAGCATGACATTTAGATAATTTTCTAAGATAACTCCTACTAAGCTAATTTGAGATCCCAGTTTAAATTGAATAGGGTTACAACCAGTTTGTTTTTGAAAAAGGACATTTTTGAGCCCTCCCTTGTAATTCCAAAATAGCTAACACTGTTAGCAAAAACATCCCCCTGGGTCACTTGAGCTTCTGATAACGTGAGCGAAAAGAATATTAAGTGAGAGGAGAGAATATTAAGGCAGAAGAAGAATGGAGAAGGCGGAGAGGCCATATCAACTTCTAGCTCACGTCACTCCTCAGTTTCTCTGCTTAGGTGAAATATCTCATATATTAATTAGCCTTGCATTTCCCAACTGTTTGCTGTGTCCAAGGTGTGCCATTCTCAATGCTAATGAGATGAAACTTTCATGGCAATTCTCTCCAGGTGACCCAGTCGTACTGCGAAGTGCTAAGGGCCATTGAACAAAAATGTAAAATGTATAATTAATGCAATAATTGTATAATTTTATTCCCCTTTTCATCAGAGTTGCTGTACAGAGTGCATGTATTAAATTATTGCTACACTGCTATATCCCCAAACGGCAGATGAATGTGAGCAAGGAAGACCTCAATAGGCTATCCCCAGTTAAACATTTTCTTTGCAAAATAAATACAGCCTGCTGTATGAATAAGAATGAGATTAACTAAAGCCATTAATTAGGGTGACTTTTTAAAAGGGGGAACAATACATAGAATAATTCACCATGCATAATCTCAATGTATAACATGTTAATGTACAACTCTGTCAAATTATTTTCCTTTTTGTTGTTGTTTACTTCTTGTTGTTAAGAATGCTTTGCAATTTAAGAAAGCCTGGTTGTACCCCTTTTTATTTTGGCTTCTTATTTTCTTTTTGGGATGCTGGGATTCTAAATTGTTTGGGGAATAAAGAAAAGTGAGTCCTTTAGTGAAGTTTGTGACTGACATATCATATATGCTCATGTATATATTGACCTTATATATAAATCAAAGATAGATTTTGGGGGCCACAATTGTGGATTTTTTTTTTGTGTCAGGAGTGACTTGAGAAACTACAATAGATTATGTCATCCTCCATTTAGAAGAGAACTTAGACGAATCTCCAAACCACTCAAGTTTGTGGAAAGGAGCCATTTACAAGGAACAGGAAATGAAGAAAAGAAAAACCCTTACCCCCGACAACCTCACCGGGTGATGCCAAAAGTCCTTATAAAAGGAAAAGGAGGAGTTAAAGCAGTACACAGTTCCATTTAAACAAACCCCTCATTCTGCCCACAGCGACTCCCCACAAGTGTGCACAACTCTACCCCTTTGACACGGAAGAGGTTGTCCTAAAGTCAGGAGGTTCTTTAGGCCCAGACCACGCTGGAGAGGGGAGAGCTTGGTTTCTTCGCTTTTAGTCCCGCCGCAGGTTCTTTAGCTGCTCCTCCAAATCTGCATTAGCATCGGCAAGAGCTGCCTGGCTCTCGGCTTTCTTTGCTCCTGCCACACTCAGAGAACCGGCAGTTGAAGGCAGATTCAATAATTCATCAGTCAACGTCAAGCCTAGCTCATCTAGCACCTGGGATACAACAGCATCACTTTCCTCTTCATCTTCCTCATCTCCCATGGCATCATCAATGGCATCATTCATCATCTCCTCCTTCATGTCCATGATCTCTGACTGCTTCTCAAATTCCATCATAATCTTCTGGATCTGGGGCAACTTGAGCTGTCTGTTCATAGTGGCCATGGCTTTGGTGACACCCTTCATTGCCTGAGCCTACCCAGTCCTCAATGTTCTACTGGCACCGATGGTCGGGGAGGAATGGAGAGGAGAATGAGAGCACCTTGGCTGTTTACCACCTGGAATGGTGGCAAGAGCCTTTTCTTGGCTTATAGCTTTATATACAGCTCTGCCCCCTGGAAGCGGGTCGGCCTCGCCATTGTGTCCATCTGCCTCTTGTAATAAAGGTTGTAGATTTGTATTGGGGGGAAAAATAAACTGCAAGTCACTTCTGGTGTGAGAGAATTGACCATCTGCAAGGACATTGCCCAGGGGATGCCCAGATGTTTTTGATGTTTTACCATCCTTGTGGGAGGCTTCTCTCATGTCCCCACATAGAGAGCTGGAGCTGATAGAGGGAGCTCATTAACACTCTCCCTGAATTTGAATCTCTGAACTGTTGGTCTTCAGTCCTGCCGGCCACCAGATGCTCCTGTGGATTTTGATATAACTTGTGGATAAGTTAAGGATTATTCCATTGAGAGAGAAAAGCACTAGGGACTCCATCACATGAAAGCCCTCTCCCCCCCCCCCCCGGTTTCACACACTTTTAGAACGGTTCATAGACAAAGTACTGCAGAGCCCATCATATATTGCAGACAGACTTCTGGCTGTCATCCATGATGCTTCATCAGTGAACTGTGTCAGAAGTGTGGAGAAATGGGGGAAACTGAAGCCAAGGATAAATTGTCTTCTGAGCTCATGGAAAAAGCACTTAAAACACATGGGATGGGATGGGGATCTGTCAGATTCACTAGTGAATAGTTTCAGTGATGTGGAGGAATGGATGTTCTTAAGAATGGTGCCTTGGGTCTCCTCTAGAATAACACAATTGAGGGGAAAAATCAATGTGCCCAGAAGTGGTGTCCGTTTGAAGAATGATGCCTTGGATCTTTTTAAAGCAGATGGTTGTGGTGGGAGGAGGTGATTCTGTGTGATGGAGGTAAATACAATCACTTTTTTTTTAATGATGCAAAAGAAGATGATTCTGCATGCACAAAGATGATTCCCCCACTTTCCCCAGCTCCGTCTGATGAAGTCCCTGATGCATGGCAACCCAGGCATTCAAAAAGACCTTTTGTCTCTCTACTTATAGAGGGGAACTGTTCTTCTCTCTCTTTTGGATAAAATTTAAGGTACAGTATTTATTTTTATCCATAAAGGTGCTGTTTTGAGGGGATGCACCAAGGAGCCACTGCCATTTCTCTACCCAGACATTTTAAGAGGCCAAAAGTGGTGACATGGTAGAAACAGTAGAGATCAAGGACCTCTTCACATGGGCTATTTTTTGGTGGCAGCAACAGGATTTTAGCAATTTTTTAGGGAGGGGTGCTAATATTTCTAGCTGTATAGATGGGTGTATACACTGAAGTAGCTGGCAAGGAAAGTGAGAAAAGGCTACTGGGAACAGGAATAATTGAAGTGATATAAGAGCTCCTCTCAGAATGCTAATCTGTTGAGTATACATGAAATCCCATAGCTTCCACCACTGAGACTTTTATAGGATTAAAAAGAAGCATAATTGTTGTTGAGTGCCTTTAAATAATTTCCAACCTATACTAACTCTAAGGTAATCTTATCACGGGCTTTTCTTGACAGAGAGTGTCTGTTCAGAGAGTGTCTGCCTTCTTCTGAGGCTGAAAGAGTTTGACTTGTCCAAGGTCACCCAGTGCATTTTCATACTCAAGTGTGGATTGAAGTACTGGTCTCCCAACACTCAAACTGTTGCGCAGCAAGCGGATCTTAGCCATGTCCCATGTACAAGACTCACAGACAAGAGTAGAAATGAACAAAAAAAATTACTCTTAATAGCAGAGATGAATTACAAACTTGCAATGTTGCATACAAAAAACAAACAGTGCAAGAAACTTACATAGTCTTTGTAAGTAACACAAAATAAGGCATCTTCATCTTAAGTCAAATGAGAAAGCAAAACATAAACCTTGAGCAAACAGCTATTCCACCATAGTCTCCTTTAGAGCAGCATAATGGCTTCTCTCCAACTTGCTCCTCAGTGCAGGGCCTTTGAGCATAGATCTCCTCAGAGAAAAAGCTTTCCAGAACTGTATTCTAAAAACTCATACAGTTATACTCTATCGGGTGTGGTCCAAGATTGCTGGTTGACCTACATTACCAGCTGCACATAATAATTACCATCATAAGCAGGCCCGTAGCCAGGATTTCATTTCGGGGGGTGTGAATTTTTTTCAGGGGGGTTCGGGGGGCTGAGTTTCGGGGGGGGGGGCTGAGTCTGAGTGAAAGAGGGTCTAGCCTAGCAAACCTTTTGTATCGTTACCCCAATACCCCCATGCATATGGGATATATTGAGTATGGTGATCAGATCATGATATGAATGAACATAACAGTTTAAATAATGCACCAGTAAGGCCTTTTCGCGAACCACCATGAGAATTTCGGGGGGGGGGGGCTGAAGCCCCTCAACCCCCCCCCCCCCCCCCCCGGCTACATGCCTGATCATAAGGTTTTTCTTCAACACACACAAACACACACACACTTCGTCCTGCTACAAGTTACTGTAACACAAACCTCTATGCTGCACTGGGTTCCACAACTGATGTAAGGAATTTTCTGGCTGACGATTCTAAACTTCTGTCCCTTAACTACCTGTTCAAAGAACTCATGGGGTGTTGTCATACTCATTAAAGTGGAACCAGAACACTTTAACATCCGTGAGTTACAAATTATATGATGGGAGAAATGGAATAAAGTATGAAACTGAAGTTGGTAAGCCATCCAAAATGTAACCTAGAAATACATATAAATAACTGCTTTAATTCAGCATTTCCCTTCCGAAGCTTGAGCTTATTTGCTTAAACATCAGTTTTACTATATATTTTTTATTTTTGTTCCAGCATCTTAATTTCTCTTTCTTATTCTGGTATTCTTGCTAATCTTCCATGCTCTTTCAAGGCTGATTTCTTTCTCTTTCAAATGAATATCGTACAAATTAATTGCTGTTTGATTACCATGTAATTACATTGTGACTCATGACAGTTTAGACAAAGCATCATATCTACATATCAAGAGCAAGATAAATGTTTGACTGATATTTTTACAAAATGGCAAATATATCACATCTCATAAGCACATCTACAATTTGCTCATTTCCTCTCTCCTTGCTGTCTGCAGTGTCCTTTCAGAGGATGGGTTAATGCTCCTACACCACCATCCCTTTATCCTTGGCTGAGGTGCAATCACATTGAACTAAGTACTCTTATAAGTATGGTTATCCTATAATTCAAAGCTCCAATTAGCGTTGGCATAGTCACTAACAATGGATGCTAATTGATGTTTTTGATGACCTGCCACAAATCACCTGGTCAGTTGAATAGATGGCTTGTGTCCACTAAAAGTGTTGAAGAAGCTGTGAACTATCCAGATGTTTTTCCTTGTGGGGGGGGGGGGCAGGGTTTACGGAAAACTGAATTGAGCGATCTGACAGTTACTAAATGATTTATTTAAAAAACATTTTTGGACTCTATTGGGTAACACTGCTACTTTGTGATTCATGTCGGTGAATCTTTTAATTCCTGCACATGAGTGCACATTCCTGCCTACTCATAATAACTGCTCAACCTACAAATTGATAAGTGAGCAGATGGACATGAAACACATGACAACTCTTATAGGCTTACTATGAAATTGTTAGTCTATTTTGTTGTTCCTTTTACTTATAAAGCACTATCTACAATGATGGTGTAATATAAATATAATCATGGAATTATAGAATCATGAAGTTGGAAAAGATCACAAAGACATCCAATACAACCCAATTCTTCCATGTAGGAATGCAGAATCAAAGTGCTCCTGGCAGAGCGCCATTCAACCTCTGTTTAAAATCTCCCAGAGAAAAGACTACCACACTCCGAGGAAGCATATTCCATTATCATTCAGCTCTTGGAACCAGAAAGTTCTTCCTAATTTTTAGGGGGAATCATTTTCCCCCCTGTAGTTTGAATCTATTGCTCTTTGTCCGAGTCTCTGGGGCATCAGAAAACAAACTTGTTCCATCTTTAACCTTTCACATAAACCTTCTTAACCTACTTATCTCCAAGCTAAACCTCCTCAACTTCCTAAACTGCTTCTTATAGGACATTGCTTCCAGATCTTTTACTATTTTGGTCACCATTCTCTGAACATGTTTCAGCTTGTCAAGATTCTTTGGAATTATATTGCCCAGAACTGGGCACAATACTTCACCAGATTGTCCAAAACTAATAAATATGGGATTACACACATTAGCATTTGATTATCATGTATGTCTTATCTTTCCATTTTCAGCGTGACTCATTAATAAATTGTCTCATTAATAAATGAAGGGGACTCAGAGCAGCTTACAAGATATACACACACACACACACACACACACAATATATATTATATTGTTAGCATAATACAATATCAGTATTATATATTACTATATTGTACTATACAATTATATTGTAATATTATTAGTAATATTACATGTAATATAAAGTATATAATTATAATATACAGGGTGAGGCAGCATAACTCCCTTTTTTCAAAACTTAATAAAATCCATTGTATAAATCCGAAATTTTTATTTTTTTTGTAATGTAGGCGCATACCTAAAGTTTTGTTTTACATAGTTTTGAAGATCAAATTAGGTAGGTGACGTCCCCCATTCTACTTTCTCCATACACTGAGTAAATCGATTTCTGGCGTTTGTCATGACTCTTGCCAGCATAGCAGGTGTTATGTTGGCAATTCCTTCCTGGATGTCGGTCTACATGTCTTGTAGGGTCCTTGGACGGTTCACATAAACATGGGATTTCAAAAAAGCCTATAGAAAAAAATCACAAGGGGCCAAATCTGGAGAGTGGGTCGGCCACTCCAAATCCGCTCGAAAAGTAGGCCTCAACGGCAAAAGCATGCTCCTCACTGTTCCAACGCATCATGGCGACTGAACTGTGGCAGGACAAAACTTTATACTCCCGCCTCTCGAACAGACCACTAGTGCTCCACTACATCTTCAACCGACTGAATGGCACACATTTTTTAAAAAGGAAGTTATCCTGCCTCACCCTGTATTATTATTATATTTTATTACATTATAATATTATAAATATTATATGTACATACAATATATTATATTATATATTTTATTATATTATAGCTTGGTAAAAAATTATTTGTTTTCAATTTATGAGCAAGGAACACAAAGTCAGTAGACTGAGCAGAAAACTTAGTGTTCTTCAACAGCAAAAGATTGACTGTTATCAAGTTGCTAACTGGTTGATCACCAAATCTCAGACTTTGAGATTACAGCATCATAACTTTGTCTCTCTCCCCCATTTCAACTGATTCTCTTCATCTTCCATCTAGAAGTTTAGACAAATCTTTCCAATCAGAGTTGAAGCACAAACTGAATCCTGCAGTGAGGCATTCATAAGAAATTAAAAGAACCAATTTGCCTGAGGAGCATTGCCATTGTTTGGTGACCTGTAAGCTTTTAGTAGAAATGAAGTCACTTTAGATCAATAGCTAAATATTGTATCTGAGTGCAGAATCTGAGAAAGGTACGACTGGATCAGGATGAGGGGCAAACTCAAAAACCAGTTTCCAGTCCAATAGGACTTTATTTGACATATAAAACAAGTCAGTATAAAATACAGTATAGATCAGGGGTCCTCAAACTTTTTAAACAGAGGGCCAGGTCACAGTCCTTCAAACTGTTGGAGGGCTGGATTATAATTTGAAAAAACATGACTAAATTCCTATGCACACTGCATATATCTTATGTGTAGTGCAAAAAACCCCAACAACTTTAAAACAATATAATAATTAAAACAAATATAAACTTATTAGTATTTCAATGGGAAGTGTGGGCCTGCCTTTGGCTGATGAGATAGGATTATTGTTGCTGTTCTTGTTGTTATGAGCTTTCAAGTCGTTTCAGACTTAAGTTGACGCTGAGTGAGGGCCGGGTAAATGACATTGGAGGGCCATATGCGGCCCCCGGGCCATAGTTTGAGGACCTCTGGTATAGATTATAAAAACAGAAAGGAAAGTTTAACTTGCTTGGTATTGTTTTTATCATTGCATTTGACAACTGGATTTGCTTATACAATCGAGCACTAAATTAGAGTACCTCACAGGTTGAGTCTCCTTTATCCAAAACAGGACCAGAAGGCATTTTTTCCCCAGATTTTGGATGTGCATCTACATAGTGAATGAAGGGTGGGAAAGGGTTCAGTACAAACTATTTTGTCAATGAGCCCTGGCAGGGAAAGGAGAAGAGAAAGAAGGGGTATTATACTTAACATCCCCCTTTTAAAAAGAAAGCACTCTCCCAGTTGTCAGCATAATTTCCTCCCTTTTAGCAAACAGCCAGGAAGGGAAGGAAAATCTCCTTGTGTCATTTTCATTCTCTTTGGCTGGATATAGATGACAGTCAATGAGGTTGCTCTTAACTCGCCCTCACGTCTGTTTCCAGGGTTTTTGCACTGATGCACCATGCTTTTAACTAGGTGGAATGCAATGTCAGAAACAACTGGGACATCTGCTTTTTATAGGAGCTTTCTGTAAGTGAGGTCATCTCCCTTTTCCCCTTTCCTTTTCTTGTCAGAACTCCTTGGAGAAAAAACTTAGTGTGCACTGGATGCTTGACTAGCCTCCTTTCCCCAAAGATGAAAATGTATGGCCGGTGCCAAGAAATTTCACCTTTTAACCTACAGTATTTTGGAATTCATATTTCATGATAAGGGAAACTCAAACTGTAATTTCCAAATTTTGGTACATGCATAGTTCTGTTTACTTTTTTAGATCTTGGGATTTCTCATCATAACACAAGAATACAGTCAATATTTTTCCTTTATTACTGGGAGAAGTTTGTAATTTACGGTGTGTAAACCCCAGGACTCTGGAGGAAAGCAGAGAAGTAGTCTGACACCTATGTCAGAAGGGAGAAAAGAAAATAGTAGTGATTATTCTAATTTTTTTTTCCAAATTAAGCAGGCTACTGGACTTGTGTGTATGGACTCTGGCCCATACAGGCAATTGAGGCAGAAGGGTAAGTGAGAATCTTTCAGCTAGTTGAAGTTTTTCTTAGTAACTTGTGTATCTGGAACTCACTGCCTGGTGAGATTAGGCAAGTCCCTATCTTAGCAGCCTTCAAGAAAGATCTCAAAACCTGGCTTTTCTGTTGTGCTTTTGGAGAGTGATCATGTACCTCCTTTTGTCGTTCCTCCACAATGTTGTCCTCTTGCTCTATTTCCTTCTGCCTGGGTGAAAACCTGTCCTCACTATTCCATCTCCTATGAGTTTATCCCTTACAAACATTTCTTTTCATTTTCTCATCCACGGTTTTATCATTTTATGATGTATGTGTGGCCCGCTCATTGTGATTGATATCTCATTGCATTGTTTTGTTTTGTTTTGTTTTATTGTATTCCTAAGTTGTTTTGGTTTTGTTATGTATTTTGCTGTAATGTATTTTTGGGCTTGGCCTCATGTAAGCCGCCCCGAATCCCCATTGCGGAGATGGTGGCGGGGTATAAATAAATAAATATTATTATTATTATTATTATTATTATTATTATTGACACAAAAGCACAGTATGCCACAGCAAATGAGATCTATATGCTGGATTTCGTATCTCAAAATCACAAGTCGAGCACCTCCCAAGCGTCTAGGACTGTGTGATGTATTTTTGAATGATGTGCGCAGATCCAAGTAAGGTGGCCTTTTGCAGTTGACAGATCGTGATTTTGTCAATGTTTATTATTTCCAAATGCCGCTGAGATCTTTTGGCACGGCACCCAGTGCGCCAATGACCACTGGGATCACCTGTACTGGTTTATGCCAGAGCCTTTGCAGTTCAATTTTGATGTCTGGAAGGGCCCTGAGTCTACACCGCCCTATAATCCAGTTAAAAAAACATCCGGGTACAGAAACTACAGTGTAGATCCAGTCTTAGTTTTGTCTCAACTGTTTATATATTACTACAAAGAGAGGTATCCTGGGTACAGATCACCATCCTCTTAGCTTGCTTTATTACATATGCAGCTCATATAAACATATGAGCTGCATATGTTTTATAGCTTTTTTACTTAGAATACAGACTGTTTAATACAACTGACTAAAAACATATCAAACATTTATGTATTGTCCTTCCATTGTGAAAGGATGCTTCCAGTCTTTTTGCTATTATCCATTATTCTTCGGTATTATCGTGTAGTGGTTTCTGTTTCTTGTTGTTCATTCATTCAGTCGCTTCTGACTCTTTGTGACCTCATCAACCAGCCCACACTAGATCTCCCTGTCGGCCATCACCACCCTCAACTCCTTCAGAGTCAAGCCAGTCACTTCAAGGAAGCCATCCATCCATCTTGCCCTTGGCTGGCCCCTCTTTCTTTTTCCTTCCATTTTCCCCAGCATCATTGTCTTCTCTAAGCTTTCCTGTCTTCTCATTCTGTTTCTTATTTTCCCCCTTTTCATTATGTTTTATTCCATTCTTATATTATGTGAGTTTAAGCTCCACTTTGTGAACCACCCAGCTAGCTTTGGCTATTGAGTGGTTTAGAAATGTGATAAATACCAGTAATCATAGAAACAATGTCAATGAGGACTGTAGTGTTTATGCCAGAATAATTGATTATCCAAACAAGGAGTGTATTGTGTGATCAACAGCTAAGGTATAATTCTACATTCTCAACCGTTGCTAAAGTGCCAGATAATACAAGGAAGACTGAGATAATCTACTAACTTGAACAAAGACCATGGAAGTGAATTGTTCTGTACACTGAGCCCTGGATGAATGACCGTTAGTTTTAATGCATTTCTTTACTTAAGTAGCTCTTCTGTCATCTGGGGAAAGCTTTGTACTGTAAGCGTTTTTTACTGGTGTCTTTCAAATAGTGTTTCTCTTTGTTCTCATGATGAAGAAGGATTTCTGTCTGAGTTAATTCTTCTCTAAGCCTTCAATTCCTCTCTGTCTCTCTCTTACCTGCCTTCCATCAATTTCAGTTGGTAGGATTTCATAATAGAGAGTAAGCGGGCTAAGGAAAGGAGACCTTCTACAGAATGGATGGTTACATTAATCACATTTAAACACTCACACATAAGTGAAGAACTTATAGGAACCGTAGATATCATCTCAGTTGCAAACACTTATGATTGTGATTAAAGAATGGAGATGTTGAAATTGTTCCACTGGATGACCTTGGGAAAATCAGGACCTAGCAGAAAGGCTGTGGCAAACCTCTGAATAAATCTTACTGACAGAAACCTACCGTTGGAACATCCTGAGTTGGAATCATCTCAAAGGTATGTAACAACAACAAAGGGCTTCTTCCAGCATATCACTTTGGCTCATTACTGCTTTACGAGTTTTAGGTTTATGCACAATGTTTTTAGATATATTCCTTAAAAACTAGCAGGGACGCTGGGTACATATACTCAAGCTGCCCCTACTGTATCCCTACTGCATTATACCATCTCCCAATTTATGCTACCTCCTCTTGATTAAATATTAACCAAGTATAGCCTTTCAGGTTAGATGTTAGAAATGTGTTTTCAGTGAAACATTTGATATAGTTATGCATCAACTGACATTCAGCTCCTTGTCCCAGGACTTTTTGTAGAACGTGTTGCCAAAGTGCATTTCTGTCAATTTGCTGACCAATATTCTGAGCTGCATAGACCAACTAAATAAACAATATTTTTATGTTTGGGAAAGCAGTATACTTTCACAGACCAGCCACAGTCACTGGCATGTGTTTTATTATAGCATATTTTATCAGATGTTACTCTATGATTGAAATCCCTGATCCAGAGCCCTTTCTAAATAATCAATTATAGCACCTGTTTTCTGCATTAGCTCCCATGGCAATTGCCTATACAATCCTGGAATATGCAGTTCAAGGATGGGCATTTAAAATATTTAGCCAGATAACTTGTCTGGTGCCTCTAACGAAACTACCGGGATATCATATCACTATAATTCTGTAGTGTGAGAAGACCCAAAGTCTACTTCACATGCGCACGTAATCTAAAGTACAGCCTAGGCAGAGCGGACAACTGACTATTTATGGTTATCCTGTGCATAAACCCTCTTGATGATGTAATCTCTCTCAATTTGAAGATTCCATGGCTGTGTATATTTTGATGTTATATTATTCATGACCACAAGTGTAGTGATTCCTCTACTCTGCCAATTGCAAGGCAAAATTCTTTGCCCCCCTATTCTCTGCTATGGACCTCCTGGCTAAGAGGTGTTTCTTCAAAGAGATGCATAGTTCTATGAGTTGATTATGGTGTCCTAACTCCAAGACAAAGAGGGGCCATTTAATCCCATGAGCTTTATTGTCTTGCTGGGATTTGATGATCCATCCTTGGGAAAAGGAGGAATGGCATTGTGGAATGGCATTGTATCTCCTGGCATACTGGAGGAATGCCGGGTGATTAGTGTCCTTATGTGTCCATGTGGTTGCACAAAGGGTGGATGGCCCAATGTATGGATCCTGTCATCCCATGTACAGTAAGTTTTATGGGAAACAATAGAGATGGATTGATTCTAATGATGATGGGTACTTGAGTCCATTGTTGATGTGATGCCCAGGAAAAACACTAGAGGGAATTCCTAGGGTCAAGGGGTGCTGCTGAAAGGTTTCCAGAATCATGCTTCAGTGTCTGTGAGTCTCCTAAAGTTTATAAAACATAAAAGATTATACATACTACACACAAAGAGGGGTGTGGATACCAGGGGCACCCAGTCATGGGAACTGAGGTACCCATGGGGGTGTGGGGTGGCTCTGGGTTAGTTGCATTGAAGGGTGGTTATGTTGTGAGGAAAAGGGGGAAGGGAGCCCCACTCGCAGGGCTGTGGGGGCTATGGAGCCAAGTGGTTACCAGGGCCGCTGCAGGGGGAAAAAGGAGAGAGAGAAAGACACAGAAGGCAAAAAGGATTCAAAGATTCAAATATAAGGTTAACATATAAAAGTGCACATTTATTTTTTAATTGTTTTTATTAGTATTATTTCAAAGTAACATAAATGGAGGGGGAACAATCGGGTTGACAGAAAAGTGGGAAATCAGGCGGGAAGTGGATAGGCGGGTTAGATGAGAGGAGGGGATTTTGGGGTGTGGGGAAGGGATGGATAGGGTGGGATGGGGGGGGGATGACAGTGGTTGAAGGGACTTCCAGTTCATTCCAGAGAGGTGGTCTTTCGGCAGTAAATTTTCTTGCGTCTCGCTGACTAGCTGTCTCTTATGTCTTCCTTCTGTGACTTATTAGATATTAAGTTTCATTTTTGTCTGCAGATACAAAGTGTACATTTATTGAAGGGTTTGCTTTGTAACAGAGAGGGAAGATAGAATGTATCCGGGCACTTGGTAGGTGCTGCAGGGTTCCTCCGCTACTCTGATCATCTGAAGGACCAATCAGCTGGGCTCCGGGCTCCTGCTCTCCACCAGTATCTCCACTGCGGCTCCAGCAATGTAATTTTATTCATTTGAAATGGGGGGGAGTTTCATATAAGAGACCATCCATGTCTTTTGCATTAGCCTATTTTTATGAGTTTCCTTTTCGTAAGCTTTTTTGTTTTAGTTTTTTGTTTGTTTTGTTATTAATCAGAAGGCGCCATTGTAGGTACTTAGCAATGTTTCCGAGTTCTTACTAATCTAGCCCCTTGTTATTTTCACATTTCTTCCTTCCTGGGCAGTTCAAGGATTGTTCGTCTTAGATCAGTCAGGCCTCTTAAAAACATGTTAACAAAAACCACAGCACTCCATGTCCTCACACTGTAATTACACTATAATGCTGACAAAAGCTTAAGTGTTACATTGAATAAATGAAGGCTCATTGCTACTTAAGCCCCGCAACACAGTAATGAAGAAACTATAATGAATTGTGTATCCTAACAGAGTCCCAATTGTATTTTTGTGATTTGAAATGTGTCTGAGTTGCATTGAAGTGCCCAACTGTAGTGCAAACCACTATGAGATTAAAGATGCTGTAAAATATCTCAAAGTAAATAGCTATTATCACATGTTTTCTACAGCTATTGTGAGAATATCAGAAGTTTCTAAGCTGAAAGAAAAGTATATCTAGGCTGAGAACTAGCATAGTATGTTGGTTTGAGCATTAGATTCTGGAGACCAGGGCTTGAATCTCTGCTTGACCATGAAAACCCACTGGGTGACTTATACAAATCCCACTCTTTCAGCAATTTTATCTGGTTCAGGATTTGGATTTAAGAAATCCAGTTCTTTTTGGAGTGCCCACATAGGATTTCCTTGAATCTGTTCAAAACCAAGAGTTTACAAAACTCTACTGATTCTGGATTGAACCAAATCCAGGAGTATTGTTTTAGCTTCTCTGTCAAAAAAATACTGGTTGAAAACAGCTGATCAGTGCTTGACTTAAAGCAAAGCAAGCCAGAGTATTTAAATCAAGCATTCCCGTGAGAGTTGTGTCCTTTCCTTTAAGAAAAGAGGAGGCATTTGTTTACCTTCATACCGAGCTCTCAATTCAGCTTCAGCCTGCTATTCCTGGAGTTTAACCTTGTCCTGAAAAGTGCTCCGAATACTCTTTCTTGTTTGCAGCAGTACACTGTTTGCACAGTGATCAATTTCAGCATATTTTATGGTGTTGTGCAGAATTTTCACTGAGTTTTTTTAAAAAAACAACATGTGATTTCTGGCTGGATGCAAGATGGGAGTCTCATTGGGGATGAGCGCTTTGTGGACACCCTAATCGCAAGCTGGCTTCCAGACAAATTGTAGTGCTTGGACATGCCTCAGCTCAACCTCAAAGAAGGCAAAGGCATGTCCCCTCTGAATTCATCTTGCCAAGAAGATTTTTCACCTTAGGATAGCCATATGTTGCTGATAACTTGAAAGCACACAGCAATAACAACAACAAAAATCCTATGCCATCCTTCTGTTCCCATAATGGAGAGCCTGGAAAGCTACCTTTATTTTTCCCCCATGTCAGGAGTGACTTGAGAAACAGCAAGTCACTTCTGATGTGAGAGAATTTTCCATCTGCAAGGGTGTTGCCCAGGGGATGCCTGGATGTTTTGATGTTTTACCATTTTTGTGGGAGGCTTCTCTCATCTCCCCACATGGGGGCTGGAGCTGACAGAGGCAATTCAACCCACTCTCATAGAATCATAGAATCATAGAATCAAAGAGTTGGAAGAGACCTCATGGGCCATCCAGTCCAACCCCCTGCCAAGAAGCAGGAATATTGCAGGAATCTCCTCACTTGTAGTTTGAAGCCATTGTTCCGCGGTTTGAATCTCCCCAGATTCAAACCGCGGACTATTGGTCAGCAGTCCTGCTGGCACAAGGATTTTACCCATTGTGCCACCAGGGACTCCAAGAAAAACTGATATAGTGAACCTATCCTATAAGTGCATAGTGATAGAATAATCTCTGGCATCATCCTGTCACTGTTCTGTTTTTTTCTCATGTAATTTTCATGATGTTGCTTGTTGTTTATGTTTTGGTTTTATTTTTGCTGTAATATATTGTCTGAGCTTGGCCTCATGTAAACCGCTCCGAGTCCGCATCGGGGAGATGGTGGCGGGGTATAAATAAAGTTTCTTATTATTATGGATAGCTTCAATAGATCATTATATTTATTCTTAAAAAGTACAATTCCAAGCTCTGCTGCAACAAACAAAATAACAATGGGAAGCTATAATAGAAATGTAGGTTTATAATATATTTTATTTATATTCCGCTTTATACTTGATTTATATTCCGCTCTGTCTCCCCGAGGGGACTCAGGGCAGAATACAGAACACATACTCTATATGGGAAACATTCAATGCCATTATACAATTAACAAGGACCAACAATACATAAACTGAGGTAAAGGGTTAACCATTTTTTTCCATTTCTGGCATCTCAAGGCTGTGTTTAACTCCGGCCACAGGGCGGCGGTTGCTTTCGCTCCATCTTCCATACCGAGGAGCTTTGTCATTCTTAGATGTCCTTGAATTGCTGGCATATTCTTATGGGTGCCTTTTATTACCTCCCTGCTTTAAAGTGGTACCTATTTATCTACTCACATTTCTGTTTTTGATCTGCTAGGTGGGCAGAGAGCTTGGGCTGACAGAGGGTGCTCACCCCAACCTGGGCTTGAACTGCCAAACTTTCGATCAGCAGGATTTTCTGCAGCTTAGCAATTTAGCCTGTTGTGCTAAGCCCAGCCCCGGTTTATGCAGCCTTTAATCTTCTGCTTCAGACACATTGAGACACATTTTAAAAAAAGGCACATATAGAAACATGCTTATATTAGATGTGACCTCACATGCAGATCTGTACCCCAGAGCACAAAATATTACAAACGTTCAACAAATTAGGGGAAGCACTTCTAAAAATGTCCATGTAGAATGCACATTGGGAGAAATATATATAACAAAATGTGCACAAATCGGAAATTGCTATGAAACACCAAGAAAAGGACAAACCAAGAGATGGGGCTTTCCCATTCCTGCGCGGGGGGGGGGGGGGGGGGGGGGATCAATGTGCCTCCTCCCCCGAAGCCAGAGATGGAAGGTTCCAATGGAAAAGTGGGATGAGCCAAACTCCCACCATAACCTGCCTTCCTCCCTCATTCGGCTTCGGACCATCAACCCACCACCCCCACCCATTTCAACAGTATAATCATTGGTTGCCAGTTGGGACTGGGTAGGATTTTTTCCTCCTATGTTCTAGGAAGGTTTTTACGCCTACCCTATACTGTTTAGGGGCTAGATGGCCTGGTGGTTATAAATAGGTATAGCGTTAATAGATAGGGAAAAGATCACAGTTGGTGAACACCCAAGGCACCCCCTTCAGGGGTGAAGGCCTTTAACCAAATCACTGTCGACCTTTGTTCAAGGTGAGTGGAAATCAAGTGGCCTTAAAAGGGAGAGAGTCTGGCCTCAATAAACTTGAGGGAGACTTTTCCACACTTTTCCCTTAGAGGTTGCCCGGGTTTAAATTACCAGGAGACCCAGGTGTTTTCACCCAAGTCGAGGGGTAGGCCGGTTAAGGCCACTAGCTTAGCTTAGACACCAAGTTATATACACATATTAGATAGAGAAAGTTATAAGTTAAATAGGTAACAATTCAATAAACCTTCCATTAATTTAACCCAATTATACCTTGTTATGTCTCGTTATTTCGGGGGTTGGAAGGGAAACCAAAATCCTGAGACTTCTTAGTTTGGGAAGGTCTGCACTATGAGAGAGAATGTGCAGTGTAAACAAATATACAGCATTAATTCCAAGAGAAAAAAACCTCTTTGTGGGGAAACCATTGTCGCAAAGTTTAATACTGGATTGTATACAGCTGAATATGTTATATGCACTTGAATGTGTTGTTTGCTAGCAGAATGATCTTGGGAAGAGCTCTCATTGCTACATACAGTCTATTCTTGAGATTAGTAACTTTTAAGTATGTTTTCCTTTTTTATCTTTGCCTTCCCTTTGTTGTATATGCCCGTGCTGTGATTTTACTGTTGTATGCCAATAAAGGCCACGTGTGTGTGTGCTACATATGGTGGAAATCTGGATAATCAGGTCCAGATTGCCATTGTCTTTATCATTATATCCGAAAGCACCTCTGCTGAACAAATTAAGGCAGCATGTGCTGTTATCATTGCAGGTACTCCAAACTCATTTGCTTCATAGGTTAGAAGGTATTTAAGTGATGGAGGTATGGAGCTGCACATTGAATGATGAGGTAGAAAAGAAATATTGAGCAGCTGCCTCATTCACTAAGCCCGTCCATCCACAAGCCTACTAGAGATGAGATGAACAGTGAATCCCCTTCTCATGAATGGTTTAAATGTACTTCCCTGATCTTGATGGTGACCTTGCTTGGATAAAAATAAAGAAGACATGACAAATGAAATACAAGCACTGCTAATCTGCTTAATTTGTAATTTTCAATAAAAATTACATTAATCTTCTCCTTCTTCTATTAATGAATTTTCCTAGCAACAAATTTGCCTTAGGAAACTATAGCACAATATAGTCAACAGACCTCTTTGACTGGGCATACAGTAGCATGTTAGAAGATTTTGTTCTTTCCACAATTTAGTAACACATCGGTAACTCTAAAATGAACAAAAGGGAAACATATTGTTTTCTTTGAATTTCTGGCACATGAAAGTATTTTTATAGTGAAGTATTTGTCTTGTTTTTACCAAGCTAGTTCAGTGGCGCAGTGGGTTCAACCCCTGTGCCATCAGGACTGAACACCGACAGGTTGCAGGTTCGAATCCGGGGAGAGGTGGATGAGCTCCCTCTATCAGCTCCAGCTCCTCATGCAGGGACATGAGAGAAGCCTCCCACAAGGATGATAAAACATCAAATCATCCAGGCATCCCCTGGGCAACGTCCTTGCAGATGGCCAATTCTCTCACACCAGAAGTGACTTGCAGTTTCTCAGGTCGCTCCTGACATGACAAAAAAACAAAACAAAACAAAAAAAAGCTAGTTAGGAATTAGCATCCAATGGCCAAATTACACCAAACAGGCTGCTCCATGATTCTGCCTTAATAACTCTTATCTTTTTTAAAAATTGCAACAATTTGTCTCAAAAGTAGACAACAGATGAAATAATGGAAATCAGCAGCCTTTTCACAGCCCACAATTGCAGATATATAACTATATAGTAATCACACTATACAAATATAGCATGATAATCCTACTTTGACAGTCATTATATGGAATACTGGTCGACAATTTATCAACTAGAATAAAAAGACACATTGGGATTTATTTAACAAGGAAAGCGAAAGAAGGGAAGAAGCAAAAGGAACAGATCAGATGAGTACACTTTTTCAGGACATTGACTAAAATAGATGTGCATAGTATCTATCACTAGGTAATTGATATAGTGCATCAGACCTATCCCAGGACACATTGTTCTGGAATGGATCGCCTGGTCTTGGGTTATAAACAGCAGGTTTGGTCAATCCTTTGGTTTGGGTCTATTGCAGTGGTTCTTAACCTGTGGATCCCGAGGTCTTTTGGCCTACAACTCCCAGAAATCCCAGCCAGTTTACCAGTTGTTATGATTTCTGGGAGTTGAAGGCCAAAATATCTGTTGACCCACAGGTTGAGAACCACTTGTCTATTGCTAGATGATCACTATGTGAAGTAGAAGAATTCTATTTCCTTTCATCATCACCTTCTCTGGATGCTTGTTCCTTTGTCAATTTATCCTTGGTGCAATATATGCCATGAAAAAGAAATGGCAAGATCTTCTTTTAGGTTTTCATAACTAGCTTTAATCTGAGAAACATTCTTATCCTAAGGATGTGAAAATATCAGTGACAATCTCACTCAGTTTCTGTGAATCCTATCTGCTATTTCTGTCTTTTTTCATATTAGGTTGTAAAATATTAGGATTTTTCTCTTGCATTTTAACATATTTCCCCTAATATGTTTGCTTGTTTCCTCAGAAATGTCTGCCCACCCCACTCCATAAAATAATTCATTTTTGCTTAGTAAGGAAGTTATTGTTTTGTGTGAGAATTGTGAGGCATCACATACAGTGGAACTTAAGAGTGTCTCAACTTAAGAGTGTTTTTAGTAAAGGGCTGTCGCCAAGTCTGGGCTTCACTTTGACATGAGAGCACATTTTGAGTTAAGAGCTAGTGCCAAAGCAAGTGCTGTCATGATAGTACTGGGCTTCCTGCTCTTGTCTACTTTGGGAGATTGCTGTTTGCTTTGCTCTTGTTCACTTTGCTCTTGTCTGCTTTGAGGGACTTTGGGTTAGTTGATTTTGTGTGATGTTTATTCCTGATACGTTTGGCTTCATGAAGGGAAGGAGGGAGGGTCAGCAAGAGGGAAGCTGGAATGAATCCAACATAAAGAAAATGATGCTTCTGCCTCTTCACTTTTTGCTTTGTGCTTCCTTACCAGAACTATGTGCTTCTGCCATTTTAAAGTTTTTCTTTCTTTTTTATTGTTCCATGTGAATGTGCATTTATACTTTATTTGTTATGTATAAAGCACATTTTATTATTTTAAATCATGTAACAAAAATAATTGGGGGGAGGCTTAATGGATTAATAGCATTTCAATGGGAAAATGTGTTTTGAGATAAGAGCATTTGGAGTCAAGAGCTTGGTCATTGAAGGAATTAAACTGTTAAGTCAAGGTATCACTGTATAGATTAATTATTATTTAGAATAATAGAACATTTGAGTTGGAAGAGACTTCATGGGCCATCCAGTCCAACCACCTTCCAAGAAGCAGGAAAATCGCACTTACCACTTTGCAGTTGCAGGCAAGACAATCTAATACAGAGAGAAAGGTATAAATGGTTTCTGAGCAAGGAGGAAGTAGATTTCTGCTACTCCCAGTTCAGACCACAAATTGCCCCCTTATAAAATATTTTTAAGGGTGTATTCACACGGTAGAATGAATGCAAGTTGACACCACTTTAACTGCCATGGCTCAATGCTATGGATTGATAGGAATGATGGTTTCATAGAATCATAGAATTATAGAGTTGGAAGAGACCTCATGGGCCATCCAGTCCAACCCCCTGCCAAGAAGCAGGAATATTGCATTCAAATCACTCCTGACAGATGGCCATCCAGCCTCTGTTTAAAAGCTTCCAAAGAAGGAGCCTCCACCACACTCCGGGGCAGAGAGTTCCACTGCTGAATGGCTCTCACAGTCAGGAAGTTCTTCCTCATGTTCAGATGGAATCTCCTTTGATGAGTTATCCGGCAGAGAACACTAAAGATATAAAACTACAGCTCTCATGATTCTCTAACATTGAGCCATGGCAGTGGTGATAAACTACATCATTTCTACAGTGTAGCTGTGTCCTTCATTTGGGTGGGAAAGTCTTCAAGTTGTGTTAGCCACATGTCTTGATTGTAACTGTAGTGAATCTCCTTCCAGCGCAGAGCTGTACTTTGAAAATGAAGGACGGAAAGAGAAATGCATGTTGCTGGGCATAACACAAGGCTCCCAGAGGTAGATACTTCCTTTCTAAACCCAATTTTGTCTCTAGTAGCGGTAGAGCTACCACCATTGCCTGGAGTCAGGCCTGTAGCCGGGGGGGGGGGGGGGGGGGGGGGGGGCACGAAAAAGCCTTACTGGTACATTATTTAAACTTTTAGGTTAATTCATATCATGATCTGATTACCATGCTCAATATATCCCATATGCATGGGGCTATTGGAATAATGATACAAAAGGTTTGTGAGGGTAGATCCTGCCCCCCCCCCCCCCAAAAAAAATCAAAATCCTGGCTACAGGCCTGCCTGGAGTAGTGAGTACTTTGGTTTTCTTTAAAAACAGGTTTTCCCCAAATATACGCCTCCGCACTCAGAATTCCTTCCCCCTTCAAAAAGGATTGATCTTCAAAGAACTGCTTGTACTCCACCCTCAAATGTGGAGATATTTGTCTAGATCAATATTTCCCAACCCTGCTCTACACGCAGCCTACTTTTTCATGACTGTTCACAGTTGTTCATTTCTCCTCAAGAGATTCCAGTCAACCGGGCATCACATATTGGATGTGACAGCATCACAAGTCTGTGTACCTGTGAAGAAACTGTATATGTGTGTGGTAAAAAAAATATGCATGTGTTTTTCGGTTTTGTTTTGAAACATAGTGGTAAAGTGCAAGAGACATGTATCTTCTGCTGGGATATAGACCAGAAATGGTTTAAAGGTTAGGCTGGCAGACTGACAAGGCATCGCTTAAGGGATGCTTTTATGGTAAAACTTACTGTACGAGTATATTCTGACTGAAAGCATCCCAAAATGGTTCTATTTTATTAGTGGTTTAATGGAACATCTCCTAGTCTGCTAGTGCATTGTTCTTTTTTAAAAAAATCCAAAAAGAAATGATGACATTGTAACCATTAAGAACCTAATTGCTGGTAGTTCATGGCTGGAAAACATATAAAGTTCAGTTCACAGGAATCTGTGAGTCATTGGGGAGCAAATGATGAAAAGTGAAGAGGAAATAGGGAGAAGCACTGAGAAAAGAAAAAAATTAAAGAGGCTAAGGAAATGCCCAAAGGCTTCAGACTGGAAAGCGTTAAAGATTTCCATACTTGGAGAGGGAAACTCAAGAAGGAGTGAAGATTACAGTGTCAGCAGAAGGCAATGAACCTGAGTCACGAGAAGGTGCAGAAAGAAGTAGTAGGGCAGACTAGCCAACCTATTGTCTACTTTGAGTCAAAATTTGGCACAGAAGCAGCCATTTATATTAGCTAAAAAGCAGAATATTGGCTACAATTGGTTTAGTTTCTGAAAGGTGAGATTGAACTTTTTTCTAACCCTCCCCCCGCAACCTTGTTTGAATTAAAAGTATATTTGATAACTTTAATGAACTTTTTAAAATTAGTATAGGGTAATTAATTGTATAGCTCATGGCTGTATTCTGTTTTCATAAACAGAACAATGATCTCATACAGGAAGACCGTAGTGCATTTGGGCTTACAATGAATATTCATTTATTTACCCTATTTATACCCCACCTTTCTCTACTCCAAATGGGACTCAGGGTGGCTTACATATAGGCAATTATTCAATGCCTTAAAGCACATACAATTCCAATACCATTAAAATTAAAATCAATTTAAAATTAATGCATATTAAGCATTTAAAAACATTCCATTCCATATTAAAATCACACCAACCATAATCGTAGTCCAAGCCGTTCCATAGTTGTTGCACATATTCCAAATTTGTACTGCACTATTCTCCGAAAACCTGATCTCAAAGCCATTTTTTCCTTCTGAAGGCTAAGAGGGAGTGGGCTGATCTAATGTCACAGGAGAGGGAGCTCCATAGCTGAGGAGCCACTACTGAGAAGGCCCCGTCTCTTGTCCTCAGCACTCATACTTGTGAGGAAGGTGGGACTGAGGAGCAGGGCATCCCCAGAGGATCTTCATCTCCAAGGTGGTTCATAAGGGGAGATAAGTTCGGACAGGTAAGCTGGTCTGGAACCATTTAGGGCTTTATAGGCTAAAGTCAGCACTTTGAATTGTGCTTGGTAGCAGACTGGGAGCCAGTGGAGCTGGCACAACAGGGGAGATGTCCTCTCACTGTACACCACTCCAGTGAGCAACCTGGCTGCTGTCCGTTGGACCAATTGAATCTTCTGGACAGTTTTCAAAAGCAATACTGTCCACTGTTGGATGATTGCTGGTCCAGGGCAGCCTAGGCTGTAGTTTGCTTGTTGAGTTTATATCCCGCTTTTCTCCCAAAATGGGATTTGAGTTTGAAGGCTGTCAGGATGAGATGAACCATCCAGGAAACATTGATCAAATATGCCTGTTCTCTTGCAAAACCGTTGACGAATTAGTGGCAAACACTTTGAGAAGACATTATTGCCATTTTGCCATAGGAAATGTTTAGTCCTGAAGCAACTGAGTCTATAAAGAATTTAATGTCCAGGGGCCATTCAAGAACACCACAACACAAGACTGAGGTACAAACAATAATCATTGATGATATTCTTCCTCACAAGATGAAAGTGTTTAAACAGAATATTCTGAAAAATTATCAAAAAGCAAAGAGCTTTTGATACGAATTTTGTAAAATACTGTTATGCAATGAGTCCAAGAGAGTATTTATTTATTTATTTACTGTATTTGTATACCACCCCTCTCAGCCCTCAGGTGACTCGGGGTGGTTTACAAGGCAAAATTCAATACCACAAAGCATTAGTACAATTTAAAAACATTGACATACATAAAATCATAACAACAGCAATAAAACATAAGTCATTAATAAATCCTTATTTTTAAAAAATGTCCAGTCCCATTGTATAGTTGTTCCATTGTCCTATGTCAACTATTCTGTATTTGCAAACACTTGCTCAAAAAGCCATGTCTGGAGTTTTTCCCCAAAATGTTAAAAGGGAAGAAGCTTATCTGATATCTCTAGGGAGGGCATTCCACAGCCAAGGGGCCATCACCGAGAAAGCCCTGTCTCTCGTCCCCACCAGACGTACTTATGACTAAGGCGGGACCGAGAGCAGAGCCTCCACAAACGATCTTAAAGATTACAGAAGAAATCTTTCGTCATAAGAAGCAAGGGCATCTTCCAGCACTGTATGATGATGGAGCTCTTTAAAAAGAAGAAGTGGCCTCTTTGAATGCCCAGGAAAATTGTGTGAACAGCCAAACACTCCTATGTGTTTGTATTTTTGTTTGTATCTTCAAGTTATGGTGGCTGCATGAATTTCACAGGGTTTTTTTAGGCAAGGAATTCTCAAAGATGGCTTTGCCAGTCTCTTTCTCTGAAACACAGCTTACAATACCTTGATCAAAATACTGACCCAGGCTGAACACACTTAGCTTCTAAGATCAGGCATGATCTGGTGCTTTTAGAATATTTAGGCCTACTACTACATATTTTATCATGATCGAGTTTCCACAATTCAAATGTTAAAATGACTAACAACAAAATCCTTCCATGAATATGTCATAGTATATTAATTTTATCCCTGTATAGAAAATTACATTATTTCACTCTAGTTAGTTTTAGTGTGGGACTCCTATTCTGAAGACTATCCTGATCATACTGCAAGAACGCAAATGTGGGAAAAACATATGCATTTGTTCCGTGGATAGAAATAGGCAGAACTTCTTATATGAGTAACACAGCAAGATTAAAGTGTTCAGGCTCCCTTCAATTGCTGTCCTGAAAACTTCTCAGTAATAATGGTAAAGGTTTTGTGTACACTAGATGATTGAGGTTTCCTTGAACCATGCATTGACAATGAAGCAGCCAGTTGCATGATTCTGTTCTGATTGTTGATATAGATGTTGTGGTCAGGAGATTTACTTCACACAGGAATTGCAGCCAGGGAATCACTTACGGCTGATACTTGAAGCTGGAAAGCAATTTTGAAACTTCAGAGCCCAAGACATTGTCTATGAGCACAGAAGGCGCAGGCGTTGTAGTTGTGCCATGTTATGACAGAATGTGATGGTGCACTTGTATCCAATAACATCTATAATGGAATATTGCAAACACAATTGCACATTAACTCTCTGTGTGTCTGCTCATCTCTCTACCTATCTATATATATCAACATTACAACAAATTGCGTATTAAATTTGACACATTTGTACTGTCCCAATACTTCCATTCATTCAATGAACTGCAGGACTCTTCTGTCTGCATTACTCAGTATTACTGCAACATTTGGGTGAAAGTTTAAAGCCCTAATAAAGTAAAAAGAAGAAGGAAAGAAGCAAATCCATCATAGAAATTACAGTAAAAGAATGTACCCTTCTGTTCCCTTTTAAATAAAAAAAACCCTGAAATATCACTATTTTTAGATGGCAACTGTAGCTCCTCATCCTCTCCTTTCCAGATTTCCCCTTTCTTTCTGAACTCAGATCCCCCCTCTTTTTTCTAAACTCAGAGTTTTCCCACCTAAACCAATATTTCATAGGGTTTGAATGACAGTTTGCCATATTTTGCTGAAGATGGTTGGAAAACCCATTGTTTCATTTGGACCATATTGCCAGAATTAGTAGATGCAAAGGCCTCCTTAGAACTAAGCATCATTCCAGAAGACATTTTCTCCAACACAAAAGTAGTAAAATAGAAGCAATCTGTAGAAAATAATATCATGCAGTTAATTCTCTAGGGCTATTTGTAGAGTAGTTAATTGTACATCCAAGCATACTGTTACTGAACCAGAAAGAGAACTGTCATCTCAGTCTTTCTAGCCAGTTAGTGAGTTAACTGGGGTTGGCGCTTACAAGGTAATCAAATAGTGGTTGCTTAGGGGAAAGAACCGGCACTTTAATATGGCATGTTTATTAAAAGATGCAATATTTAGTGATAATAAGTGACTGCTCTAAATAAGCTTTAATAATATATGTGGTTAAAGTTATTAAATCATAATTTGTAAATAAGCTGCTGTTTCTTTGGTTTAAACTATTGGAGTCCATTTTATTCCATCCTAAGCATAGCTTCTAAAAGATGAAGAAAGTAAATAACCAATCATATGGTGATATTATAGTAGTAGTAATTTTATTGATTAGCCCTTAGGCCATATCACAATAAGAAACAGAACAACAAGGCCCGACAAGACCTGATCACACTCCACATAGTAAGTTAAAATAAGACACTTTTAACAATACAGTAATTAAATATGATAAGACATGATAAAACTGATAAACTGATCAAGCTGAGTATATACATCATATTTCATTATCACCCCTACAATTTACCCCAATCAGTCCTACATATGTGGTTCTCAGACGTATTGTTTTGCTTAAGTACAGAGCTGTTTTATATGTTATTTTTGGGTCTTGGCCACACATAAAATATGTTGTTCTGATGTGAGATTCCCAATACATTGTCCGTTTGATATATGGACCAAGGTGGAAGTCTCTCACCTTTTGATACAATTTGCAATCAAATAATATGTGTGCTATATCCTCAATTTCAGGTGCCCCGCAGATACAACTCCTTTCATTATAAGGGATGCTGTTAAATCTCCCGTATCTAACCATTGTCTCGAGCTGATCAAATCTGGCTCGAGTGAATACCTCCCTGAGATGTTTTGGTATTTGCATTTTTAGGTAGTTAGCAGTTTGAAAGGTACATTTATATTGACTCAGCCATTTTAGGTTAGCAGTCTTACTGAGGGTGGCTATATCTTTTTGTGCTTCTATATCCAAAATTCTTTGTATAGCACCCTTTCTTACTTGGTCATTTGAGGCGCAGGAGACAGGAAGCCCACAACTTCTTATATAATTTGTCAGTTGTGTAATCCAGGAGGTCGGTAGTTGGGATCAATATCATATGGTGATATTGAAACAAGAGGATTTTAATACAAAGGTATGCATGAATTCCCTTAAGTCAGTTTTCTATTTTCCAGGGAGAGAGATGTGATTCTGGGGCAGGGGTTCAGATTTTCATCTTTACACACGTAATGATTATGTGGTAGAATTCCAGACTTCCATAAAGTGTTGGCAGGTGGGAAAAGTGAGAACCAGATGCTATACATCTCCCCAGAGCCTTTGTTATACCATTCAGCCCCTACCAATGTTCAGTTTTTAAAAAGTTGCCTTAAAATGTTTTCTAGGTGGATAAGGGTCAATATTGCTGTTTTCTTCACCTTATAACCCACCACATTTGACTTTCAAATCACTAAGAATTGTGAAGGTGCATATTCGAAAACAGCACAGGGAGGTCTATAAATATGATGAAAGCATCATGCAAATAACCTCCTAACTTTTCACAATTACTCTTGGCTGCAGTACTCACAATCTGAAGTCCATAGCACCAATCAGATCCAGCTATGTGCTGATAGCACCAAGAGCAAATAAAAACTGATAGTATGAAGACAGTGATGATTCTATTGATTGCATCCCAAACAATCAGGGATGATTTAAAGAAGTCAAAGGTTTCTCAGCCCCTGTGCAACAATCTACCATATTTCACCACAGAATAGTCACACTCCCCCCACCCTTTTCCCATCAAAAAAGGGGTATATGATTTTTATGTTGGGAAATGTGGGTGCAGGCAGGCAAGCAAAATATATGGGGACCTCTTTTCAATGATTTCAAAACATAGGTTATTTTATTGCAATTTTCCGAGAGAAAGGGTATCAGAACTTTTACAAGACAACATTTACACATACAGGCATACAGATTCTATTTAACTACATTGAATTCACAAGCAACCTATTGGATAACGAACAAACAAAGAGGGGTTACATTTTTATTGAGCATTACAGTAATCCATCACCATGCATACACCACCATTTCACTGTTCTTCCTCTGTGAAGAACATCTCTTATGCCAGACTGCTTCCTTGCAAATCTGCCATCTTTCCAATACTTTCAAAACTCCTAATATGCCAAAATGCCAAATGAATCCTCTTTCCCCCAAGAACAACTCCAAAATCTCACTCCTTTCTTTTTGCCTTGAGAAAAGGAGTCCAAGTGTCCAGAATCCTGCTTTCCATTGCAGATCTGACACTCCCCATACATCATGACTCCAAAGTACATACACCATCTCTCCATAGAGTATGGCGGGTGAACAATGCCACTGTCTGTCACACTTTTTGTATTGTAATAAGATCTCTTATATAGCATTTTTTTTGCTGATTTTTTCCAAAGTTGTAAATGAATGGTAGATATTTTTCCAGCCTGAAACATGTTGAGTCCATCTCAGTTTCCTGGCAGATGTTGACTTTGTATAATTGGTGTTGGTAATGAACCATTGTGTTCTGGGTTTGACTTGAAAGAGAATTGTCCTTGACTAATGTAAACAGAGATAATTTCCTTTAGAGTTAATCTGGTTTTTGGTCAGTAAATGTTGACAGATGTAAACAGATGTAAACATTTTTCTTATCACTGTCACAGTTCTTATCACAGTTTACTAGGCAGGTCAACCATGTCGGTTCTCATTAGCAGGTTTTAACTACAATTCCCGAGTTTAGTTGTTTTCCAGGCCTCAATGTTTTAAAATGATGTCTCCAAAATTATTAGATCTCATTCATTCATCTTGCGTACAATTCCATTAAAACCTTACATCATACTTCATCATAACTTGGGTGAATGAAGGCTCACCCATGCATGTGCCTGCCAACCAGAGTTCAGAAGTCTCCCCCAGTTGGTGCCATCCAAGGGAAGTCCTTCTATCAATTGTGTCTTCACCCACCAGCACACTTGCCTCTCAGAGTTATAGAAGCTACAAAAAGGGACAGGTGTGGGGGTGGGGGTGCAACTATTATGTGAGGAATACATAAATACCAAAACTGCCCCCCAAAAGAGATGTGTAACTGTTATGAGATGGTGACTATTGTGCAGTATTTTAAAAAGTCAAAAGGTGGCTCCTTCTGATTTCAGTACAGCTTTGGGTGAACTTTCCCTTTGCAGCAGTATTCAAAATACAAATGAAATGTGCCAATCCTTCAAAAATGTGCCAATCCTTCTTCATCTTTCTATTTTTTTGAATAGCAAAAGCATGTCATTGTGTGCCTCTGAATCTTAACTGGTTGTGCAAAAATGAATTTGCTTCGAACAGTCTTCCTGTTGCTGCTGCTTCAGTTGAGAGGGGAAAGGAAATGTATTCTTTCCCTGTGGCTCTTCATATTCCTGATTACAGGCAGATTGTTTCCACTCAGAACCTATAAATTGATGTGCCCCTCTTTGGAGGATCTGCAGTTTCCTGACCTTTGCATATCATCTGCATGAATATGGTATGACATGGGCCACGGTGTATAGATTTATAATGTGTTTTTATGGCAGTAGAGTTCAGAATGAAATTGCTGGCTGCCTATTTGTCAGAGGACTGTTTAATAGTGCAACATGAGCACTCAAATATATTTCTGCAAAAGATTCTCTATATTTAAAACAATTCAGTGTGTTTAAGATAAATACCACCATCATCATAGCATCCTATTATAACTGTAGCTTATGTGGTGTAAGACTTCTTTGTGACTCTTGTATAAATTTAGAAATTTTATTCAAAAAAATCAACCCCACAACCCTGTGTTGATTTATCCACAGGTCAATGTGAGTGCAGCACTTTAACTCTTATCAAAAATGAACCATCTCATTTTCTGAGTGGCAAAAGTTGAGAGCTTATGTCCAGGGAGAACATAAAACAAAGACTGCATCTTCTACTCTCTCCACTGTGGCACTGCTTCTTGCCTTTTTGAGTCACTGGGTGAAAAAATAGCAATGGCCAGACACAGATGGCTCCCTTAGATGGCCATGGGGCTTTCCCCTCTTTGCAGAATGACCCTCAATTTATCCATGGGTCATGTCAAAATCCATAATTCTGGCCCCGAAATCTGCTGTCAGCTTTCGCATAAAGTCAACTGATATATGATTTACATGGTAGATAATTCCCTAACAGGTTGAGTATTCTTTATCCAAAATACTTAAGATTTTGGATCCCCCTTCCCCCGATTTTGGAATATTTGCACATAATAAGATATCTTGGAAATGGAATCTTAGTCTAAACAGAAAATTAATTGATATGTCATATCCTCTTTATACACATAAATAACTCAAAAGTGGTGTTTTGGCTACACATGAAACAAAGTTTGTGTATATTAAACCGTTGCTATGTCAGCCACCCATGTGTACAATATTAAACTGATTTTTTAAAAACAGACCAATGCTTCTCAGTGGCATAAGTGGATAGGGCTAGACTCCCCCTGAAGATGCAGGTTAAAAGCTTAGGAATTCTCCTGGTTTCATCACTGAGGCTGGAACCCCAGGACTTGCCAGTGGCAAGGGAAGCTTTCATGGAATCATAGAATCAAAAAGTTGGAAGAGACCTCATGGGCCATCCAGTCCAACCCCCTGCCAAGAAGCAGGAATATTGCATTCAGATCACCCCTGACAGATGGCTATCCAGCCTCTGTTTAAAGCAAGCATCCTCAGAGGCAGTGAGGTCTGTTGGAACTAGGAAAAGGGGTTTATATGATCAAGGGTCTGGAGAACAAGCCCTATGAGGAGCGGCTTAGGGAACTGGGCATGTTTAGCCAGAAGAAGAGAAGGCTGAGAGGGGATATGATAGCCATGTATAAATATGTGAGAGGAAGCCACAGGGAGGAGGGAGCAAGCTTGTTTTCTGCTTCCTTGGAGACTAGGACGCGGAACAATGGCTTCAAACTACAAGAGAGGAGATTCCATCTGAACATTAGGAAGAACTTCCTGACTGTGAGAGCCGTTCAGCAGTGGAACTCCCTGCCCCGGAGTGTGGTGGAGGCTCCTTCTTTGGAAGCTTTTAACAGAGGCTGGATGGCCATCTGTCAGGGGTGATTTGAATGCAATATTCCTGCTTCTTGGCAGAATGGGGTTGGACTGGATGGCCCATGAGGTCTCTTCCAACTCTTTGATTCTATGATTCTATAGCGCATTTTAGATGGAGACTTTCAAGTATTTTTCTCCCCCCCCCCCATTTTTTCCATTTTTGTTGCTACTGTTCTTCTTCTTCCATTACAATCATCATCACCTATTTATTTAGCACCATCAATGTATGTGTCCAAAAACAGTGGTCCCTGCAAAAAGCATGCAATCTAGAATATTTGTGTGTGTGTGTGCAAAGAATACAAAGAAATAATACTGTAAAACTGAAGAATCGTAAACAAAAATTTAAAATGCAAACTGATAAATATATAATCAACGTTTGAAAGATTATAAAACAATATTAAACTAAAATTTGAAAAAGTTTGGAATTTTTTAAAATTTCAACATCAGCAAACGTTCAGAGAGGTATTTGCTATTTTATTTTTCCTTGCTTTTTCTAACCTGCTTTTTTCAGCTGATAGGGAAGAGGGATCATGAAGGTTAAAAATCCTGTTAAATAATCATCTCTTCCTTCTTTGCAAATTATTTCCTTTATTAATACAGCACTTGTTTTTGAAACAAAACAAAAATACTTCAATAAAATCAAAGGCTTTAAAAATAATGGGAAAAAAAACCCTTTAAAGCAAACGAGGGTGGAAGCAGCAATAATGGAGCTTAGGAACCAGCCTCTTGGCTAAGAAGAACAAGAGCAGTGGAATAATTTAATTGCTCATCAGCTAATTATATGGTATTATAATGTTAATGCATCTTCATCATGACAATGTAATAGGTATAGATTGAGGCATATGAAAAAGGAAGTGTGGATGCCATAATTATAAGTAAGAGCAGAGCTGTTAGAGTAATTATAATGCTTCATCAGGTAATTAACATATTGTTCAACTTGAGATGGGGAACAAAAAGTGAAGAAGTTAAATATTGAAGGACATGCCTTTGACACACAAGAGATGCCTCTAACTGCTTGTTGGAAGGGACTATATTTTGTACTGATGCATTTAGGGGGGGAAAGTAGTTTAGCTTTGTGTGCCCTGTACAATTGAGTCAATTTTATGGTTCATACGATATTCTCAATTTTGCACCATTCTGTTTGATACATGTATAATGGATTAAATACAGTTGAGACTCACTCTCAAGATGATGCCAAATGCCCGTGACAAAATATGTCACTTTCATCTTCTCCTCTCTGTGTTGCAGAGACTATGTATATATTGAGTAGAGCCAGCATGGTGTATTGGTTTGAGCATTGGACTAGGATGCTGAAGATAAGGGTTCAATTTTTGCTTGGCCATGGAAATCCATTGAGTGACCCAATGAGTGATCATAGGCAAATGACACCCTCTCAATCTCAGAGGAAGGCAAAGGCAACCTTCTCTGAGAAAACTCTCAGATAGGGGCAGCTTAGGGGTACCCTAAGTTGAAAATGACTTACAAGCACAGAACAACACATTTTTGAAGCAATCAGAGATGACTCTTGGGTCTTCCAGGTTCTCTGCTATTCCCAGAGAGCTTCACAGAGAGTAAAAATCAGTAAGCGACCATGGCAAACATTATGTCTAGTGAATTCAGCCCACATTGTAAGTTCCTGAAATTTTAAAAGATCTGTTCTTCTGCTTTTATCCTTCTCTCTCTCTCTCTCTCTCTCATACATGATAAAATAAACTGACATTTGGTTTCTTTGCTAACTATGTATCATTTCATGAAGATATGTATCAGCAGCATACACCCATGAGCTATATGTAAATAAATTAATTGGCAACATATAAATCCAGGTTATTTTGAGCCATCTGAATTTTGAGAGCAGATCAGAAAAGGGGTTCAAGGAAAGGAACAGAACTTGGGGCAGTTCATGTTGGAGTGAATGAGGCTGGTTAGAAAACTGAAGTACTGTATATACTTGAGTATAAGCCTAGTTTTTCAGCCCTTTTTATAGGCTGAAAATGTTCCTCTCAGCTTATACTCGAGTTCAAGGTTATTTATTATTTTACTCTGTTATTATTATTTTTATTATATGTATCATTTTACTCTATTTATTATTATTATTATTATTATTATTATTATTATTATTATTGCATTTATCATTTTACTCTATTTATTACGTTATTACATTATGACATTATTATTTTACTTTATTAATATTTCATTATTATTTTACTATTTATTATTATCATTATTACATTTATTATTTTACTCTATTATTATTATTATTATTATTATTACATTTATGTTACTCTCTTTATTATTATTGGAAGGATACATAAGTACACTGAAGATGCTTAGAATCAGAGTTGGACAGTCTTATCTTAAATTAAATTAAAGTGTTATGTAAACATCCAGTGTGCCTTCCCAGAATAAGGAATCCTAACCAATATGTCCCAAATGCACTTTATGAGAGACTTAGAATTGTCTGCACGCCCACCTATCCTAAAATATCCATCCTATTTCCCTTGGACACATCCATTTTTAATTTTAACCCTTGCACTTGGCCCTGCCACAGGTTTTTAAATGTGTCGTGTCATTACTGTATTGTTTTTTGCTTTGTTATGAGTTATTTATTGTTGTATTGTTGTTGCTATGTTTTTATGATGTATTTGGGCTTGGCCTTTTGTAAGCCGCACCGAGTCCTGTGGGAGATGGTAGCGGGGTATAAA
This sequence comes from Anolis sagrei ordinatus, assembly GCF_025583915.1. Taxonomy (NCBI): domain Eukaryota; kingdom Metazoa; phylum Chordata; class Lepidosauria; order Squamata; family Anolidae; genus Anolis; species Anolis sagrei. The sequence goes on along the minus strand of NW_026844366.1, from coordinate 175,318,318 downwards.
TAAAGGGTTATTATTATTATTATTATTATTATTATTATTATTATTTAACCATCTGATGCCTCAGTTAATGTAATTTTATTGGTATCTGTTTTTATTTTGAAATGTACCAGTCACTGCTCCACCCTCGGTTTATACTTGAGTCAATACGTTTTCCCAGTTTTTGTGGTAAAATTAGGTGTCTCGGTTTATATTTGGGTCGGCTTATACTCGAGTATATACGATATATACAACAAAATACAAAATTCACAATGGAATAATACCATTATTAACCAATGAAAATGCAGAAAGCACACCATGCCAACTTTCAAAGCTCCACTGGCATCTTCATCAGGCAAAGATGTTAAAAGTCTTACAGGAAAAGAAAAATGAATATGTGGAATCATGAACCTATGTGTTGTCTATGTTTTTTTTTTTGCTGTTGTTTAGAGCTGTGGTTCCCAAACTTTGGTACTCCAAGTGCTTATAATTTGAATTCCCAATTTGATTTGGCTGGAGCTAATGGGAGCTGGAGTCCAAAACAGCTGAAGAATGAGACTTTGAAGCAGATGGGTATAAATGTAGGCAGAGGTTATTAAATGTTACTTTTTTCTTGCTAATGAAGTTGAAATGTTATTGCCTGTCTTTTATTGTCTTTTGTCCCATATTCCTACATGGCCAAGAAGGAGAGCGTCACCGGCATTGATATCCTTCTGGCCTATGGCCATACCACCCTGAACATGCACAATCTCGTCTTATATCCTCTGAAGTTCTAAACCAGTGGTTCTCAACCTGGGGTCCCCAGATGTCTTTGGCCTACAATTCCCAGAAATCCTAACAGCTTGTAAACTGGCTGGGATTTCTGGGAGTTGTAGGCCAAAAACATCTGGAGACCCCAGGTTGAGAAGAACTGTTCTAAACCATTGCAAATGGCAACAGAAATAAAAACTGAGACCAAATGTAGGGTTGTAACTTTCCTTCTCCTGTATGATGTTTTAAACCTTTTCTAGATGAAGAAGGCAGTGAAGCTTTCAAAGCTTGCATGATGTATTTTCTGCATTTTCCGAATGTTTGCCTAAACTACAGTAGACAATCACCAGGGCCTTGGAGAGCTCCAAGAGGATCCGACTAAGATAGTCTGCCCATGAAAAGTAATGCAAAATATTGCTACTGTGAAGCTCTAGAACTACCAGCTGTTACGATTTCTGGGAGTTGAATGCCAAAACATCTGGGGACCCACAGGTTGAGAACCACTTTTATAGTTGGTGTCCAGTCTTTGGTTCTCCCAGTGTTTTGGACATGAGCACCCAGAATTCCTGAGTATTGGACAAGCTGACCTGGGCTTCTGGAATTTGGAGCCCAAACACCTGGATGATAAAGGTTGGACACCACTGCTCTAGAGCTCATTGAAGTCAGATAAAGGCAGTCACAAATTAAAGTGGTCAGTTCCCCTCCTCCATCCAGCAGAAATATTTAGATGACCTTACCTCAGCTGTAGAATCAATATTTACTTAAAAGTTCTCTTAAGGACCTGACCTCCTCTGGAAGCGGAAGTCTTTCTGGTTATGTATAGTAACACAGTCCTTTCCACATTGTTTCACTTAAGTTCAGGCTTGTGGAGAAACTGACACTGAGGTTAAGATGCAAATCTAAATATTGAACATCCAAGATTGTACAAAAGTGGGCAATGTAACTTTACGTACATTTTCAAAAAACTGAATGTAGAAAACCACAATAAGCCCATCACTAGAGCTTAGATTTAGATGGTGCCTAGTACTGATGTGCAGCAATGAATAATGTGATATGGATGGTAAAGCTATAGTTCACTGGGGCTGATGTGATCTCAGCCTGGTTGGACATTCGCTGTTGTGTCCTGCTGCTACTGTGGGTCACGGACAGTGTGTGTCTGCTTCAGAATGACACCTGATTGAGTGGCCAGTAGAGATGAGACCTTTGTCAGAGGTACACTTTAAAAATCATTTAAAATCTACAATTTTGAATATTCTTCCTGTTGAATGTATTGTCAGACCGTGCAAAAAGAATCTGCAAACCCCACCTCCCTCAAGATGAACTGAACCACCTAAACTGGGCTCTACAGGCCAATGGATACTCCACCACAGACATCAGAAGAGCTGCAAGACCAAGAACAAGCCTCGAGAATAAAGACAAACATCCACCCAGAGGAAAAGTGTTCTTGCCATACATCAAGGGAACCACTGACCACATAGGGAAGCCGATGAGGAAACACAACATACAGACTATCTCCAGACCCACCAAGAAAATCCAACAATGCTTCGTTCAGCAAAGGACAAGAGGGATCCTCTCACTTCTGCAGGAGTCTACCGTGTACCATGCAGCTGTGGACAAATCTACATAGGGACCACCAAACGCAGCATTGCCCAAACACGAATTAGACCATGGCAATGCAGCCCGAAAAAACCTACAACAACCCTTTCATAGAATCATAGAATCATAGAATCAAAGAGTTGGAAGAGACCTCATGGGCCATCCAGTCCAACCCCCTGCCAAGAAGCAGGAATATTGCATTCAAATCACCCCTGACAAATGGCCATCCAGCCTCTGCTTAAAAGCTTCCAAAGAAGGAGCCTCCACCACACTCCGGGGCAGAGAGTTCCACTGCTGAACGGCTCTCACAGTCAGGAAGTTCTTCCTTATGTTCAGATGGAATCTCCTCTCTTGTAGTTTGAAGCCATTGTTCCGCGTCCTAGTCTCCAAGGAAGCAAAAAACAAGCTTGCTCCCTCCTCCCTGTGGCTTCCTCTCACATATTTATACATGGCTATCATATCTCCTCTCAGCCTTCTCTTCTTCAGGCTAAACATGCCCAGTTCCCTAAGCCGCTCCTCATAGGGCTTGTTCTCCAGACCCTTGATCATTTTAGTCGCCCTCCTCTGGACACATTCCAGCTTGTCAATATCTCTCAATATCTCAATATTCCAGGTGTGGTCTAACCAAAGCAGAATAGAGGGGTAGCATTACTTCCTTAGATCTAGACACTATGNGCATTTACAGAGGCGCCTCTGTGCCCCTGGCAAAAAAAAAGTGTTCTGCGACCGTTTACTTCGCGTAATGGATGAGCCGCCCCTGACTTCCTTAGATCTAGACACTATGCTCCTATTGATGCAGGCCAAAATCCCATTGGCTTTTTTTGCCGCCACATCACATTGTTGGCTCATGTTTAACTTGTTGTCCACGAGGACTCCAAGATCTTTTTCACACGTACTGCTCTCGAGCCAGGCGTCACCCATTCTGTATCTTTGCATTTCATTTTTTCTGCCAAAGTGGAGTATCTTGCATTTGTCACTGTTGAACTTCATTTTGTTAGTTTTGGCCCATCTCTCTAATCTGTCAAGATCGTTTTGAATCCTGCTCCTGTCCTCTGGACTATTGGCTATCCCTCCCAATTTGGTGTCGTCTGCAAACTTGATGATCATGCCTTCTAGCCCTTCATCTATTTAATTAAGGCAGATTCAATAAAGGTTTTCCTAATATCGTGATTAAAAAAGCAATAACAAAGAACATGGGTCACCAGTTTGACTTCCCTAAGTCATGAAGGGGATTTTCTGAAATCCTTTCAATGCATTGGAGAGGAGAGAATCAAATCATGCTATTAGTGCTTACGAACGGAGAGAATTGAATTATAATTTTTAAATCAATATATGTAGTTATGTTTATTAGGATAGAAATAGTTATTTGGCCAAGATCATGTTGCGTTCAGTCTAAGACACCTCTGACTTCAGCAAATCGTTTCATTAATACATGCCAAGCAAAGTTCTATTTTCTATTAATACAAACTAATTCGAGAAAATAGTAGACAGGCTTGGTTAGGGTCCTGGGACAAGAACAGCGCAGGTTTAGAGTTAGAATTAGGATTGTGGCGCAGCTGGCTGAGTGTCAGCTGCATTAAGATCACTCTGACCAAAAGGTCATGAGTTCAAAGCCAGCCCGGGTTGGAGTGGGTATCCAACCAATTGTGTAGCCTGTTGTCGACCTTTGCAACCTAAAAGACAGTTGCATCTGTCAAGTAGGAAAATTAGGTACCACCTTAAAGTGTGGGGAGGCTAAATTAACTGA